>VYXF01005264.1:1113146-1183092 GCA_013397295.1 Polioptila caerulea | reverse complement strand
CTGCTCTGCTCTGCTCTGGGGCAGCCTCACCTCGAGTGCTGGGGGCAGTTTTGGGTGCCACAATATAAAAAAAAAAAACACATTAGGGTGTTAGAGAACATCCAAAGAAGGGCCATGAAAATAGTGAAGGGTCTTGAGGTGAAGCCATATGAGGAGCAGCCGAGGTCACTTGGTCTGTTCAGCCTGGAGAGGAGACTGAGGGTCTCATTGGAGTCTGCAACATTTTCATGAGGGGAAGAGGAGGGGCAGACACTGACTCTGTCATGACCAGTGACAGGATCTGAAGAAATGGCCTGAAGTTGTGTCAGGGAATATTTAAGTTATGTATTAGAAAAAGGTTCTTCACCCAGAGGATGGTTGGGCACTGGAGCAGATTCCCCAGCACCAAACCTGTCAGAGCTCAAGAAGCATTTGGACAACACTCTCAGGCCCATGGTATGAATCTTGGGGTGTCCTTTGAAGGGTTAAGAGTTGGACTCTATGTTCCTTCTGGGTCCCTTCCAACTTGGAGTATTCTGTGATCACTAATTCTGGCTTTCTCCAGCATTCCCACCCTGAAAAGCTCAGTGTGTGTCTCCCTACAGCCAGGCATTAGCAGGTCTGAGGCAGTTAACAACACAGAAAGGGCTGTTCAGGGCTGGTGCTTTGCCACTGGCAGTAAAGCAAAAGAGGACACCCCCAAAGCCCACCATTGTTTCCCATGACAGCCCATGCCATGACTTGCTGTACAGTTTTACTGACCAAAACAGCAACACAAGGAGGGCATAGGATTGTGCTGACTACCCTGAACAAAAACACACTTTTCTTGCTGTGACTGTAAAGCACTTAAGGTATTTAAACTGGTCATTTCTCTTTAGCTTTGTATTGAGGTAAGTAATTTCCATGCTATCCCTTGGCAGGGAGTTCAAGAATCAGTGTGATTGTGCTGTCCTTTTTGCAGAACTCCATGGGCATTGATATCACAGGCATGGAACCCATGATGAGCTGAGAATTTTATCAGTGGTGAACTGAGTCAGCTGAAGAGCAGCTCTTCAATTTAGTAATTGCATTGGGATCTTCAGTAAACTACTACAGTTGCTTAATCTTGTGCTGAAAAATTAATTTCCTAGTTACATTCTCTCAGTTTTTAATAACAAGCTAATATTTCAATGAAATGTTCCTTTTAGAGCTGACTAGAAAGAGCTGGATGTTCACTTGGTTTCAAGTGATGAGGTTTGACAGGTGTCCCTCAGAGGTCCCATCCAACTTAAATTATTCCATGAAAAAGCACTGAGAATTTTTGACATTATGCATCATTTTGTGTTGTTTCCTTATAGAAAGGAATTTATGATGAAGCCTTAAGCAGTTTCTTTAGGAACATAGATACAAGGTAAGTTTTTATCAAACAGTTCATGAGTTTACATAGTCTGTGAGCACCTCTAGTATCTTCTTTTAACCTAAGTTATGGTTTTCTTTAAGTCATATTTACCTTGTGCTAGAAAAAGATTTTGGTTTCTTGTAGTCTTCTCAAAACCTTATCTTGGCATTTCCATTTTATCTATATTTACTTCAGTAGTTAAATGTGTTGAAAGTGTGTGAGTTTGTTTTCCTTCCCTTTTGTACCAAACATGGACAGTCAGGATCTGATAGCTTTTGCCACTGCAGATAACAATCACATTGTGTGCCCTCTGAATACCAACTGAGCAGCATTTCTTGCAGAGTTGTAAGATGAATTGTATATAAGATAGTCAGAAAAAACTGACAATTTTTTGGGTCTTACTTATCTGACTATTTTGTTACCCAGAGTAGTGTCTATAATTGTTTTGTTAACAAATTCATACCTTTAACACCATTCAGTCATCTCTAACTTATCCAGTTACAAAAATCCTTGCAGTCTGCAAGAAGAAAAGATGTACTTGGGATAGCCTGTTGCATTTTAATTATTAAAAAAGGTTTGAACGACCTCTGTTTCCTTCCATTATATGAAAACATTCCAGATTTTAACAAGAACAGCACTAAAATCCAGACTGCTTTGTCTCAAATTTTACCTCTTTGAAAGAACATTGCAAATGTATTGAAGTTTATTATGTCATTCCAAATGAGTATTTCTGAGAAAACCTTTTTCTTTTTTTTATCAAGAAAATTTGATCGTAAAAATGTGTTTCTCTACGTGCCAGATGAAAGCACCTGATTGAACTCTGATTGATGGGTTGGCTGCAAGGGAAATACCTATTTTCTCTCTGAGCAGCCTGGTCTAGTGGAAGATGTCCCTGCCCATGGCAGAGGGGTTGGAACTGGATGATCTTTTAGGTCCCTTTCAAACCAAGCCATCCCATGGTTCTAGGAATCTTGGGATTTTTTTTTCAGCGATTGAATCCAAATTATTGAAGTTATGATCTGCCACGAAAGACCCCAAAGCCAACAGTAAGAACAAGAAATGTTGTTTTGGGGTTGGTTTTATTTCCTATTTGAATTTTGTTAGTCCCTGAAAAGAAATTCTCTAGGTGTAGTGTACTCCTGCAGGTGTTGTGTAGGCTAGAGGAATCACATGAGTATTGGAGGCTGCTGCGGGCTGCTCACCTAATGAGAAGTGTCTAGAGACATCTCTGAGTGAGAAGTTGGAAAATGCTTGAGTAATCCAGTGCAGCCCTGTACTCTTTTCCCCTTGCTCCTGATGGGAGTCGGTAGGCTCAGAACATTGGTGCTGTAGTGAATTTTATCTGATATTTTGTGAATATAATGGTGGTTGAACGTAGAACGGTCTAAGACATACTTTAAATTTAGGCTTGGCCAGCTCCCAGATCAGGTAAATAATGGAAGAGAAAATAAGATCAGTCTTCCAGTATCCCTGCCTTTTTTTTTCCCTTGTGCTGAATATAGTTTGGCCAGATCATAATATCTCATAATTTGAGTGAGAAAAAATGTGGTTGTATTATAATGTATAGTCTGCTATGTTGGTTCAACACAACCAGTCCTGGGAAAGAGGGAAGATTTAGCTATGTCAGCCCAGCAGGATTTCTGAACTGGTCAATGAGAATAAGTCAAGCACAGGGCTGTGCTGGTGCAGTTAGAGAGCTTTCACACCTCAAGCACAAGCACAGTGTTCCACTACCCCCACTGAAAAGCACATGGGGAGCTTTTTTTCCATTATTTGATGTGGATACACATATCACATGCTGATAAAATATATTCCTTTCCAGTTTTGGCAATGCTTGTAGAATTGCTACAAAGCAGAGGCTGTATCTGAGAGTAATCTTATATGCTTGTCTTTCAGCTTCTTGAAGTAATGTTTAGGATAATTCTGATTGAGATCATGTCCTGTATGACTTTCAGGAATTAGAGATCTTAGCAGCATGTTCAGGGTGTTTCTGTTTGTTTGCATTGTCCTAGTCCTCCAAACACAAAGTATTAGAGATAAGAATTTTATTGTAGTATATATTCTATGCTGCGAATCTGATCTTAGATTTGTCTGTTACTATTTTTTTTCAGAAGTGGTGATAATGGTCCTGATATTTACAAAGGAAAAATCTGCTCTTTAAAAGCACGAGTAAGGCGATCTATAAAGGTCACTCTTTTTACATTGAATACTTATATCCAACTGTGTGGGAATTCTCATGAAGTTCTTAAAATTGCATTTTTATGGTTTAAATGCTTAATTTTAGGTTTAAATACTGCTTTGAATAAAATTTCTAATATTAACTTTTATTAATGCAGTAATACAGTTTGCTGCCAGTCTTGTTGAGTAATTTATATTGAAATTTTAATAAAACAATTGTAGATATTATTAACTAAGGATTGGGTTTCTTTGAGCTATTTTAAATGATTAAGAAGCCAGGAAACTTAAAACATAAAAATGTTTTAATGTTTTTATTCCTAAGTAGTGGGACAAAACATTATGAAATTTTAATAAGTTTTTGTTTTCTGAAATGCGGTCCTATCAAATAACTTCTAGCAAATTAGCTAAGGTGAATCTAGTTGGTCTCCTAGTTAACAACTGGGGGAGAAAGGTATCTCTGGAGCAGGGTAGAAGCAGAATTCCTTTTGTATTGTAAATAATTACATATTTCTTGGTGTGCTTATTTCAAGGGTGGTTTGCTTACTGACTGAATTTAAATTCTTTCCATTCTCAAAGGCACTGTTGATTGACATGGAAGAGGGTGTGGTAAATGAAATTCTACAGGGACCATTGAGGGATGTGTTTGATAGCAAGCAGCTCATCACAGATGTTTCTGGTTCAGGAAACAACTGGTGAGAACCTCTTTAGAGCACATTTCTTAGCAGCTAATTAGATGGCATTTGAAAGGGGAAATGATAACTGTAGCTTTCTGCATCGTTCTGCACCTGGAGAGCTGCAGCATTTTACTAGCAAACTTGGAGTCACTGTTGCCTGGAGGAGGCCTTTGAAAAGGCTCTTACAGAAGAATAATTCTGCTGATATATCATTTTGTCTCTTTTTTTCCTCCTTTTTTGATTTCCTTTACAAAAGAACATGCTTTTTATTTTTGTTTGGCATTCAGCTGCTTTCATTGCTTAGTCAAAGCTATAATCTAGTTTGAGACTGTGCAGCTACTGTGGAAATGAGATATATGAACAAATGCACTTCTGATTTCTAAGCACCATGGAGTCTGGCTTTGTGCATATAAACTACTTTACCAAAAGAGAAATTCAGAAAAAAAGATTGATTAACATAATGAATTCCAAATTTTCACAGAGACCTTAAGGTCCTCTAATAATATTCAGTCACTACAGACTGGAAAGCAAATCACTAGCAAATGTACCAAAAGGGAGTGCAATATGGGGAGTAAAACAGTCTCTGCCATCTACCAACTCAACCATGTAGCAGACAAGTGTGTTGAAAATGAGCTGTTTGAGGGTTTTTTGTTACTACTAGCAACTGACTTGCATAGTACTGAGAAAATGGGCTGTACACTTATTACATAGGGATATCTTTATTGTTAAGGACTATGTAGCTTTCATTTCATTAGTACAATTGGATCATCCAGCATGGGAGTTTGTTTCCTTTTTAGTACAGAATAATAAGTGCATACTCCGAAGTTGTGAACTTAGAGCTGCTCGCATCCTCCAGCTTAAAACCCTGTCCTGACTCCCATGTCCTGACTCCCATATGCTCATATGTAGTCACAACTTAAAAGCTCTCACAGATGAGGTGTTGCACCCTGCCTTGGACTCTGAACTCTAAAATGTCTCATAGAAGGAGTTAACATTAAAAATTTAAAGTTTGATTTTTGCGGGAGGATTTTAAAGTGCTTTTCATGTCCTCAGGGCTGTAGGTCATAAGATATACGGCTGTCAGTATCGGGAAAGCATAGTGGAAAAGCTGAGAAAAACTGCTGAACATTGTGACTGTCTACAGTGTTTCTTTGTAATTCATTCCATGGGAGGTGGTAAGTAATCTTTTTATGGGGAGCATGATTGCAGTAGCCACAGATGAAAAAAAGAAAATACATGGATCTTGAGAAGAAAATCAATATAATAATCTACATCATCCAGAATGCAGATTTTTAAAATTAACATAGTACAATTAAGTGGACCTGTAATTTTTTTATCACTTGTTTTTTTAGAGCACTGAGGAGCTCTAATGTGCTACCCAGATGAGGCAGTGAGTAGATCAAATCAGGTACCAAAGAAAGACACTGAGGTATTACTGATCATCAGAAGGGTCAGTGACCTCTGAACACTGACAGCATTGTCATAATCAAGTTGGTTTTAATTGTGGGGAAAGAGTTATCTAAAAGGCTTTGAAGGAGACTTCTAATGTTGCTTAATTTTAGAAAAACTTTGTTTTTCTATTTTCCTTGCACGTAATTCTCTTGAATCTGATCTAGTTACTTTGTTAATAAGCCAAAAGGGAGAATCCTTTGCGGTGACAATTTTGTCATTATTGCATTGTGATTAAGCCTTCCTACCCCAGAAACCCAAGACTAGCATATATTGTAATTGGTTATGATGTGGAAAAAAGACACAGAAAATAGCTCTAAATATGAAGCAAGGATTTTGTCAAGGGCCTTTTTTGTGGCCATTTGGTTAATTTCAGAGACCCTGCAGGTACTGTTTCTGTTATTGTGAAAACTGCTGTCTTGTTCATAGATTAAATTGTCTGCCACTGAGAATGCAGCTGAATATTCAGAAAAAGACCACAGCTGAGTTCTCTGTTTTGAACTCAGGGCTGCATGCTTGGTGTTAATAAGGAAAAAAGCCTGTGTGCTGGGGGGAAGGGGCAGTTCTTTTTTTACTGAAGAATGGGAAAATTTCATAAAGAAACCCAAAAAGGAAGATAGTATTGTTTGGGGCAGTTCAATGCTTTTAAGCAAATGTTTTGTTTCATAATTCAAATTAAAGAATTGAAAATAAGAAGTAAAAATACTAGGTCAGAAAAAATGTTTGTTACATAATAGAGCTTTATGATTTGCAGAAATTTTTAAAATGTATACTTCATCCTGACTGACATACTGTGAGAAATAATTTTATAACTTAATTATTTTCCTGTCTGGGAATAACCTTCCTGCCTTAATTACATTTGAGTAGCCTTTACTGTCAGCCAAATGCTTCAAAAATACTCATTAACATATATAATTGAAAAGTTAGTCTCCTACATGAGTCTTAGAGCCTAAGATAATGTGAGGAACTTGTCTTCTCTCATTCTGTCTTCATTCATAATTAGGGACAGGGTCTGGTCTTGGAACTTTTGTACTAAATTTGCTTGAGGAGGAATTTCCAGAAGTGTATAGATTTGTTACTTCAGTTTATCCATCTGGTGAAGATGATGTTATTACTTCTCCATACAACAGTGTTCTGGCTATGAAGGAGCTTAATGAACATGCAGACTGTGTACTACCAGTAGAGAATGAAGTAAGAAATAATATTCTATTTCTGGTTTTGGTTTTTTTTTTATTAGACAGTGGAAGTGTCTCTTCCTTTTCAGTAGTGATTTGCATACAAAATCTCTACAAGCATAATTTCACTTTTTAAAGTAATACTTGAACTTCTAAGTCACTTGCAGGCTTTTGAAATAAGCATGAGTATTACTAAAAAGTTGCTCTGCTCCTTCAAAGTAAGGTAAAGTGAAATTTTTTGTGTCTATTTCAAGGTAAACAAGTGAAAAGTTTCTGTTTACTGAGATAGAGTGTCTTCTATTCTTTTAGCAATCAATTTGTGTATTAGGAGAGTCCTGCAAGGACCTCTGACCTCTCCAGATTCCAACAAACTTAACTGTGCTGATTAGGGATATGAGAACCATAGATATGCCTGACCTTGCAAAGTGCTAGACTCACTTGAATCTACCTTTGGTGACTGTCTTGCTGTTTGCTTATGAAAAAAAGCAAGAGAAAATGAAATTTAGTTAGAGACTATATTTTTTGCTGCACAGGTGTCATCTTCTAAAACTGCATTTTAAATTTTCTTAAGGATTTTGAATAGTGGAATAAAATTTGAAGTTCTCAGTCAAGCTGTGTATATATTTGTGATGTGTGAGGTACAGGCATTAAGAAACACTTCAATCAACTGTAATTGCTCAAAAGTTGGACTTAGATCCAACTAGATCTTAGAAAAAGTGTAATCTTTAAGCTAACAGTACAATGTCTGAGCTTTCAAGATTATTAGAAATGAAAAAGTGCGATACTGAATTTCAAAGTTCTGTACTCAAGACTACTTCTGTGCTTTTTTGTCCTCTCTGTCAAAGTCTCTGTTTGAGATAGTTAATAAAATTCATCAGATGATCAATTCTGGGAAGCTAGGCTCAACTGTGAAGCCAAACAGCTTGGTAACATCCAGTGCAGGCAGTGCAAAAACACTACAAGAGAAGCCATTTGACGCAATGAATAACATCGTAGCCAACTTGCTGCTGAACCTGACAAGGTAAAGTTACAGGTTATTCCTCTGTAACAAAGTTGGATTGCTGGAGGTGGTGTGTGCTGTAAATGTGCAGGTCTGCATCAACTTAAGTGATATTAATTGGTTTTCATTTCATATGAGTCTTCCCTTCTTAAAAATTGGTTACTAAATGCTAAAGTATTTGGAACTATTCAGATTGTAGTGGTATTGCTTTAGGCATGATAGTCTTAAAACTGAAGTAAGTTTATAGGCTGAATGATGTTGTCTTCCACGAGTGCCTAATGGAGCCCACCTAAAGGAGGTTTGCCTTTCTAGGCCAGTTGCATTATTTTATAAATATTGTCAGATCATTTTTGCTTGCAAAATGTCTATTGCTGCAAGAAATATACTTCTGGAGTACTGGCCTGTTTTTCTTTTAAACAGCTTGTCAGGATTGCTAAATCACATGTGTTTTATTATAGCCTGTTTAGTAAAAGTGATATTAATTAACTGGTATGAACCAGCTGCTATTAATTACCCAGTATCAGTGGTATTAAACACTATTAATGATAATAAATCAGTGCTAAAGACTATAATGGGGAAACAAGGAATCATTCTTGGTAACTTATTATACTTTAGTGGGAAGTGTAAGTAAATAAGACATAGCACTGTTACCGCCAGATGTGAAAGTTTTGTAATTACACCTGAACTCTTGCTTGAATGCTGTGTTGTTACAGTTTTATTCTACAGAACAGCTGAAAAATAGATTTCATGGAAGTTTACTTTATAAAAGTGATTTACTTAGTTTGTAGCAGTATCATAACAGTTTGTTAATTTTTCAGCTCTGCTAGATTTGAAGGTTCCCTAAACATGGATCTTAATGAAATCAGCATGAATTTGGTTCCATTTCCTCGACTTCACTATTTGGTTTCAAGCTTGACTCCTCTGTATACACTGGCAGATGTTAATGTTCCTTCTAGAAGGTAAGAAAAAATATTATTGGAGTTTCACATTTAAAGCTTAATTTCTGATTTTTCCATAGTTTTCATTTAAAAATTCCATTCTGCAGCAAAATTTAAGACTGGAAGTTCTAAAACTTGTATTTCTGCCACATTTTCAAATTCATCCTGCTGATTTATGGAACATCTGTTGTCCCTTTTTCTGTAATGGTTTAGCCAGTATTCTTGACATCCTTTTAATCTCTGCTGTAAGTGTTTCTATTGGGAAAATTTATTACTTGGAATCCACACCACAAGTTCTTTTGAGTAATAGTTTGCACTTGACTGACAAAATATTCTGAAGACAAACAAGGGATTAACTAGGCTCTTTGGGGAAATAACAGCATCTTACTTCAGTCTGGAGATAGAGTGAGTGCAATGAGCCTATTTAACATCTTGTTGTAATGATAAGCTGATGTGTCAAATTTTGTAAGATATTTATCCCTCTGACATAGCAAAAAAATTACCAGTTAAAATAGTTTTTATTGGGTTTGATGGTTTATGTTCCGTCAGCAAGAGACCCAAATAGTGATAGAGACAGCTAAGGGTAAGTGATGGAAGTATGCAAAGTGGAGAAGAGGGCAGCACCACACTTATTTTCCAACAGCACGTTGTGACAGTCAGATCTGTTGAAAACATACCCTGAGGAGAGAGTACAGGGCAGGGGGGGAGGTAGCAGACTATGAGGAGATGGTCAGTCAAAGATGTTTCAGAATGAAGAGGGAACAGTAATATGTTTGTCTCCTTAATTTTTTTATTTTTTTTGTAATAGGCAGACTGTGGCAGAGGTGATATAAGAATAAAGAAATAGAGATTATAAGTGTACAGCATTATACAAATGGAAAGAATAGCTTAGATGTTATGGATCCACAGAGCACCATCTTTGGTATCCCACAGTACAGTGAAACTTGGTTAAGGAAGTGAAGAGAGAAAGAGTATGATCTGCAGTGTCATCTTTTAAAGCAGTCATGTGATAAAATTAGAATAAGTAGACTAGACAAGTATGCATAGCCTGTCTTTTCCCAAATCATTAATCAAAATTAATACAGTTCTATGACTCATTGATCCTTTTAAATAATGAAGTGTAACAGGCAGATAATCTAAGCTCTGTAAGGGTCAGCAGCAGTTTGGTATTCCTTGTCAGATCATTCCCAGTGAGATTGTCCACTCAAATTGCCATATAACAGAACCCCAAGTAGTTAAATCCTTTAACATAATTTAAAGACTAAATAACCATTGGCCTCAAATTACCTTTATAAAGGCAACTTCTCTGACTCAACAGTGGCTTGTAACTTGAGGGTGAGGAAAAAATGGATCCAGTGTGTTTTAAAAAACTTCTAATGCCAACACATGTACATATAAAGGTTTGAATCTTTCCTGTCATTTATGGTCCTGAGTTAAATGTACCTTTATCCAGAATTTTTTTTAAGTCTTAAACCCTGAAGAACATTCTGAAGAACTTTTGTATCCTGCTTTAATAAGAGTAGATAACTGTTTTCTTTTCACCCAGGTTGGATCAGATGTTCTCAGATGCATTTAGCAGAGATCATCAACTAATTCAAGCAGATCCTAAGCACAGCCTCTACCTGGCCTGTGCACTTCTTGTTCGAGGAAATGTGCAGGTTTCAGACCTTCGCAGAAATATTGAAAGGTTTGTTATACCACACAGAGTAGTCATGGGATTTGTACAGAAACTGGCAATTGTCCAGAGTATTCCAGTTTTTCATTTGAACAGTTTCAATACCAAATCAGTTTTTCTCCAACCTCCTTTTCTTAATTTTAGAAGGGAAAAAAACATAATTAACTTATGTAATGAGTGAAAATAAGTCTTATTATTCCTGATTTCCAAATAAAGGGAGGTGCTACTCCTCTCTTCCTCCAAATTGCAAAAAAAGCAAAGCCCAGCCTTCCAGGCATCTCCCATCAGCAAAGGAGGTTGGAGTGATGAGTTCTGTAGTAGAAGTTTGGTTTTGCTGAACAGAAGACCCTTCTCTTTCCATGATTACTTTCATGTAGGTTGGAAATCATCTTTATTTTAACAGCTCTGTGTTGTTAGCCCTCATTTTCTACCTTGAACACTGTTGAGCTACATAGATATAACAGGAAAGGTAGGCAAAATGGAACTTAGAGGCAAACAGAGGTGCATGGGGAAAATTTCTGGGAATCTGAAATATTCTACTTATTTCAAAACTACAGGGAGACTGATTGCCCCCTCACAGGATTAATCTGCCCCTTTATTATATCTCAGAGTGCTTGTAGTTCCTTTTATAGAAACAGGTACTTGTAACTTCACTTTTCAAATCCTGATGCATTAAATTAACAAAACACAATTGATGTTTTCAATTTAAATTTAACATAGAGACACAGTGGTTTAGTCTGCAGTCTAAAATACCTTGTTCACAGTGATTGTTGTAACAGTCCTCCTTAATCCTGAGTGCTTAAATGTTAACCTTTTCAGACTGTTGGTTGAAACTGTTAGTAGTTAGCCTTTGTATTCTTTTTATTCTTTAAATAACTAAATTTTTGTATCACAGATTGAAGCCTTCTCTGCACTTTGTCTCCTGGAATCAAGAGGGCTGGAAAACTGGTTTGTGTTCAGTACCTCCTGTGGGCCATTCTCATTCCCTTCTGGCTTTAGCAAACAACACCTGTGTAAAACCAACTTTCATTGAACTCAAAGACAGGTTTATGAAGCTCTACAAGAAAAAGGTGCAACTCTTATCATTATAACATCCATGGTTGCTAATCATTAGCATCTTGCATTATTGAAATGCAGATCTTAATGTCATGAAGGAACTGTTTATATTTAACAACCCAAGGGGGTTTTTTGTGTGTGACTGAGTGGCTCAAAGCCCCATCCAACATGGCTGAGAACACTTCCAGGATGGAGCATCCACAGGTTCTCTGGGCAACCTGTTCTAGTGCACAGTAAAGAATTTCTTCCTAATATCTAATCTAAACCTTGGAGTCAACCAAGCTTTCTTTCACTTCACTTCCTCAGCAGGACAGGAGAAAAGTACAGCGAAAAACTTGTGGGTCAAGATAAAGATAGGGAGAACACCCACCAGTTATTGTCATGGGCTAAATAGACTTGGCATTTGGAAAATTAATTTGTTTTCTTGCCAATAATAGCAGAGTAGCATGGCAAGAAATAAAAGCAAAACTGGAACACCTTCACCCCCACTCCACTGCCTTCTTCGCAGCCTCAGAATTCACTTCTGTTCCTTCTTTGCCGATCTTAGTGTCTGTTTCTGAGGGTTGTTTCTCTCACATTTTCTCAAGTCTTCTCTCTCCCAGCTGTTGTGCAGCCTTTTAACCCCTAGATAATATATTGTCACAGAGGCATTACCAGCATCTCTAGTGGGCTCAGCTGTGGCCAGTGGCAGGTCCACACTGGAGCTGGCTGGGATGGTTCTGTTCAGCACAGGGGCAGCTCCTGTTAGCGTCTCACAAAAGCCACCCCTGCAGCCCTGTGCTCCCCCTGTGCCAAAACCCTGCCAACGTGAACCCAAGCCACAGCTGGTCAGGTGTACTGAAGAAGACAATATGAAGAGTTGGGTGTTTAAGAAGTCAGCAACATCGACTGTGATTCACTAGGGAATTGTTACCAAAGTTGCCAAGTGTTTAAACAAGGGATGTCATGATGTAAGTCTCTAAGTGCCCTTTTGACAGTGCTTGCACTCCCTTCTTCAGTACAGGCTAAATGGTATTTACTGAGCCAAAGCAGTCAAATACCAAGAAAAGGATAACATGGAATTTTTTCTTTTGTTTCTTAGGCTCACCTTCACCATTATCTGCAAATAGATGGGATGGACCAAAGCTGTTTTTCGGAAGCTATATCCTCTTTGTCTGACCTAATAGAAGAGTACAATGAACTGGATGCTACAAAAGGTGGGCCTAGAATAGATCCTTCAAGACTGAAGATAGCTGTTTAAAGAAGGAAGAACTGGTTTTAACAACAACAACAACAAAAGCACTTTCCCTAAGCATCCAGCCACTTCAGTTAACCCAAATGACTTGCAGCATACCTGACTATTGTAATACCAAAGTGGAACCAGCACAACAGCTTCCTTACCTCAAGAGTTGTCATTAAGTGGTGAGCTATGCCTGTAAAAAAGATTTGAAGGCACCTAATTGTGGCTGGCATCAGTAAGGACAGTAATCCTAACTGGGGTAAATAGACACAGTATATGCTGTGAAGAAAAGGAGGAGAGGTTTTATGTAGCAGCCAAAAATGTAATTCTTTTTTCACACTTTCAACTTACAGTAAACTAAAGATAGGTCTTGCTTCAAAGAAGGATCACCGTTGCTAGATTTAGTTTTTAGCAAGCGACTATGAAGAGAAAAAAAGCCCATGCAGTCTTTTCAAAGATGAAAGCAAGTCTCTAATGAAACTGCTTTCTTACACTTTGCAGTAGGCATTTCAGAATGCTCTAAGCTATGTTCCTCATTTTAGTACTTCTGTTTCTGTTGTACTTAGCTATATTAGAGCATTCTGAGTTGATACCAAAATTGGCAATAACAGAAAATTCAAAAAAATACATTTTTTTTCAAGTATTATACTTGGAATATTAATATTGTAATGATTCATATTAATGAATGCTGAGTTGCACTTGATAATGAGATAATACAGAATACCTCCGAGCGAATCATGCACTTACGATGAAGTTCTAATGACCATTTGGAGAAGAACATTTATAGACTTGAAAGAATGTAAAATAGATGTTTTAATATTTATAATTATCAGGGTAAACAGCTTTTTGTATTACAGTAAGAACTTTTACAAAATAGAATGTACAGCTATGTCCAGTTGCTTCCCAGTGAACTGTTACAGATCGGAATGGATTGATACAATGACTTCTTGAAATTCGAAGTCCTTCTAGCACAGTTGTGGAGTGGATATGTAAGTAAGCACAATTTTGAATGTATAAGCCCAGAAGTGTTCAATAAAGTATTGTGATAACATCTGTTAAGAGCATTTTTTAAGAAAATATTCTTAAAATGGCAATTTTCTTAAGTCTTGCATCTATTCCTGCAGTTGCCCATTTATTTGTTCCTTTGCTCATCCAGTGTTTATATCCATAACACTAGAGAAAGATCATCTGCTGCAAAAAGCAATGTGAGTTAAAAGTTGACGGCTTCTGTTTCAAAACAGCATTGATGAGTTTTACTATTGCAGATATATAGCAGAAAATACTAATTTAAGAATGATAGATGGAGTATTACAGGGCAGTTTTTTTCCTAATAGGTTAGAGCATCTATTGGTCCTTGCGGGCAAAAACTTGTTACAGTGGGGTATGAAGCTCTCTTGCTGTGCCTTTTTTAGTTACCAGAAGTTCTTGAGAAGGATGGGTCCCCCCATGTGACAACAGTTACATTTAAAAAGATGCCCACTGGCATTTTACAGGTGCTATTTAATGAGTGAATATTCACGTGTGTAGTTTCATTATAAACACTGCTGTGGTGAATGGTTTTGCTGACTCTTCATAGCATGAATGTGTTGCTGCTCTCCATGTGTTATAGTCAATGGTGTAATTTGTCATAGGAGTTTGAGTTGGGAAAATATATCTCCTGGAGCACTGCAAATCCTCTGACACACACACGATGTTATCCACATCATCTTCCACCTGAAGAAGCCTTCGTTGGGGCACTCAAACTGTACAGTGATCATTTTGGACTTATTAGGAATGCAGCACCTCTTGTCCAAGCACGCTCCACAGAAAGTTAGTTTGTATCTTTGAGTAGTTGAACATCCAGAAAAAACTAGTTTTTCTGCTGTTGGAAGCTGGAAAGTTGGTTGACATGTTTTTCCCTTTGGAATCTTTAATATTAAAAAAAAAGAAAACCCTGAATATTAAAAGCAGATCATGTAAGAAAAAGTTGCAACATTTACTTAGAAATATCTTGAAAGTTACTCAATCTGAAAGCTGCCTGATTTTTTCTTTGTCAGATAACAAATAGAAAACATTTACAGTGATTGCACATCAGGACAGCATTACCAGCACTTATATTTCAGGACATTACATTCTTCTGTTTGAAATTGCACATCTGTAGTTTGCTATTGAAACATGAACATTGATGATAGAAAACGTAGAAGAGTTATTTTAAAACCCATAAAAAAGAAAGAAAGAAATACTTTATTATTACTTGCTAATGCATCCATTTTTTCCATTCGTTCCAATATTTTAATTTTCTACTAGAAATTAATTTTGTGCTAGAAAATACCTTTACTTTCTTCAGCATATTGTTCAGGCAAGGCTGGATGAAGCATAATCTCTTTTCTTTTTTCATTTCACATTTTCTGTTGTCGTTGGTCACTCTGCTGGATATGCCTATGCCACAGGTCGTGGAACAGGGTGTCCAGGGAGTTGCCTGTATGAGGCACTTTTTCTTCAAAACTAGTGGTAAGCTTCTGTAAGCTAAGACAGCAATATTTTATTTATGCAGCCCCAAAAGGATGAATTGAAAATACAAGGATAAGAATTGGATTTCTGTTCATGAAGGTACTTCTGTAGGTAAACCTAAAACTGAGACATAAATAACATTTATACAAAATTCAGCTGAGCTGCAATTAAACTTTGCTGATACTGGATACTCAGATCCTAGCAAGGACTGTGAAATTGCATGTATTGTATAACCTTCTGTTTTCATGTGATAGAAGTGTTGTGTGAAAAGAGTTAATTGTGGAATTTTTATGAAATGTCCAGATTTATCTTTTATTTTAGGCCAAGCATAGTTTGTAAAGGCTGCTGAGAACATTAATATTGGTGTCTTTGTAGATATTGATAAGACTTAAAGGTTTTGTATTGAGGAATAAAATTATCCAATCACTTTTAGATACCACTAAAAAGCCTGAGGGCTGGAGTAGGTGAAGTATACTTTAGAAAAGAAACAAAATGGCAGTGGAAAAGTTCCACAAAAAATCTATGTGGAATCTGTGCATTTATGTAAGAGCACGGGCAGAATTGCCTGGAATTACCAGAACTGCTGTCTACTTGGAAAGTAGACAGCAATTTAAAGATCTCATTGAAGTAAGCAGTTTAAAAGCCTGTCACAGATCTGCAACAAATAAAAGGAACTTAAATGGTTGTTTATACTTGCTACATTTTTTAAAGTATGACCTAGTTACATCGCTGTGTGTCTGAATTAGGTAAATTAAATTGAAATGGAAAGTCAGAAAAGAGAGCAAGAGGAGTAAAATGAAACTTAGCACTTACTATCCACTCTTTCAAAATACATATTAGCCCATTGAGCTATCCATGGGATTCATGGACAACTTGACAAGATACTTTTGCTGGACTGGGAAATGGGAAAGGGAAGACTTTACTTAGAAAAGAAATTTCAATGTGTTTTTCCTCAGCAGATTCCCAAAGAAAAGCGTCCTGCAGCATGTACAGCCAGCACAGGGACAGGGTGTTGGGTCCCTGAACGGAGCCCATAGAAAGTGTGCTTTGCCAGCTGGTTGTCTGCCAAGCTGTGCTGTGCAGCTGATCTCCAAATTCCAGAATAAATGATGTTGTGTTGCAGTCAGTGAACGAGTTACTGAAGGCTGGATTTCAGCTTTTGGATCCACTGAAGAGCTACCAAGTAAATGGCTTCGTGCTTTCTACAGGTATCTGAAATACATTAACTGGGTTTGTGGTGAGATGTATTTCAGAGGCTCACGTGGTTTGGTTGCCATTGTTTTCAATGCATTGTGGTCTCTCTTCAATCAGATTAGCACTGTTCTCCAGAAGTTAAATCTCTTCGCTTGAAGTCAGTTGCTTTACGGAGTTTATACAACAGCATTTAGTGTATTTCTGTTAAAAGTCTACATATAGATACTGTATTATAATTTTGAAGTAAAGATGAACTTCTCCTTTTTCATTTTGGCTTACTTGCATGGCCACTGCTTACACATGAGAAGTTATCCTGACTGGACTTCAGATTTTGTAAGCAAGTCTATTTACCTGCAGATTGATTGATGTGCATCTACTCAGGAGCCTTTGATAAAGTTTTTCTGATAAGCATTGCAGTCCTTTTATTTTATTGATGGTGATTCAATCTGCCACCAAATAAATGGTTCTGCTTTCTGGTACCTGCATTAGCTGTAATGAAGATGACTTTTGTCATGGAAAGTTGCACATGCACAGGGAAGGAGATGGCACAAGCGTAGCAGCTGTGGCCAGGGAAGGGCTGGCATAGCTGCTTCTGGCAATGGTGCTTCCTCGGAGTGAAAAGGAGAACTAGTGTTAGTGGCAGAGCAAGAATGGAGTTAAAGGAATATCCACTGACCCTGGCAGAGTTGCATGGACAAGCTTATGAATGCTTTTGATCAGACTGAATAAAGAAGCTGGGGGGGGCGGATTGTTCTTGCAGTGACCTAAAATTTGTGAATGTGGGAAAGACGCTAAGGCAATTTTTATAATTTTCTGCTTTCTGTTGAAAGAAGAGGCCTGCATCCTGTTAATGTATATATATGGAAACCAAGACTGCCTAACACCACAAAGCAGGAAAAAGTGGGGCAGTTCCCAGGCTGCAAAATGGCTGTCCAGCAGCATCCCTAATTGGGCTGATCCAATGAGTAGCAAACCTCTGCAGAAAGATGCTTTGGCCAATTCCCTGGTGACAGAAGCCAAAAGCCTTTTTGCTTTTCACATTCATTAGGTTTAGAGAAATGAGTCTGTGACCTGAGAGTAAGAGGGGTAAGTGGGACACAACAGTCACCCTGGCAAAGGCCTTGAGCAAGAATTGGGCAAGTGCCATTATGCTGTCTGGCTGGCTGCTGGAGCCAGGGACACTAAATGCAGAAAGGCTCGAGTGCAGAAAAGTTTACCAGTGTAGCTAGGCTCACCTGACATCAGTCTGTAGTTGGTTGATTGAAGTTGCTTGTGTTGTCCCAGGCCACAGATGGATTGTCCTGGCTGCTTTCTGCCTGGGACCCTGGCGCAGGGACTTCCTGCTAATCGTGGTGTGAATACAGGGGTACATCCGATTGTACCACTGACACACAGGCACTGATAAAGCCGGTTAGGCTGAAAGGTCTGCCCGTTGGCATAGTAAACTCCATTGAGCTCACATCCTACAGCTACCAGATCTGGAAATGGTGAACAGCAGTTACTAACATGGGATCAGCACGGGGGTCTTGGTAAACAGAGTGCTAAAATGTGGTCAGTCTTTATGGCATCCACAGCTTTGCAGATCAGACACCAGCATGTCTGCCAATAACAGGCTTGTGCGCAATGAGCCGGTTTCACTAATGCAGGTAGCTTTAAATACAGTCCCAGCTGTACTCTCAGGTTCTCTGACTGAGCAGCTGGAGGACTAAATTAGGATAAATTCTTTAGCACAGAGCTGTGCAGCACCTGCAAGCAGAGTTTTCCTCCAAAACCATTCACCTGGTGGTCCCCACCCTCTTGGATTTCAAGAAGGGAACATGAAAGAACGACTTACATGCGCACACGCCTGTTTCATACCTAGGCTCGTCTTCCGAGTAGTCACAGTAGAGCCCTTTGTGGGGATCACAGACATCTGCTTCGTTGCAGGGCTCTCCTGCCTGCTTGGCACAGACCTTACAGCAGCCACAGCCATCCTTCACCAGGCTGACCCCGGGGGTGCAGGCTGGCACCGGCGGGCATCGGCATGGCCAGCGGCAAACCTCCTTGCGCTGGACTTCACCAGTTTCTGAAGGTTTGTCTCCAGGCTGCTCTGGTGAGCTGTGGAAAAACTTACACACAGTGGGCTATTTTGAGCACTCAATGCATTATGTGTAGCTGGAATAGCATAAAGTGAAGTCAAGGTGGAAAAAACTGACAAGTTGCATGAAGATACACAACATTTCTCATTTCACAAGATCAAAAAGGGAGAGAGGCTGTGAGGATTAGGTAGAAGGCAGAGGACCATTTTCATCAATCAGTGTCATACACTGAGATGTTTCACCAGTGAGCCTGGCCTACTACTTGTACAAAATACAATTGGCTGGTCTTTCCTTTGCCTTCTACAGAAGTTTTTTTAAAAGTGTTATAAGGTGGATGGTGTTTTTATTTTAAGTATTCCTTCCTAGAAATCTTCTATCAAATTAATTAGCTTTAGCTTCTCCATAAAATTTATTAGCATTTGATTCCTCAAATTTTTTTATAGCCAGCCACAGTCTCGTATGCTAGTTCTGATGGCAAGACCCTTTTAAAATAGGGAAACTCTTTTGAATGTTACTTTTGCTCTAAAATTTCAGTAGATGCTTGGGAAGAAGCATTATAATAGTTACAAATACTCTTGTGCTAGATGCAAAAAATTAGTCCTAGTAAGGGAGGCTAGTAGCTGTACTGAGTTTAATAGGTCACTTTCTAAGAGTGCATTTTTTTGCATGACTAAGCTTTCATTGAATCCAGGGCTTATGGAGCAAAGACAGATCTCATTAAAGAGATTTGTATTAGCAGTAGGAAGTCAAGATCTAGCCAGAATTTACTGGTTCACATGTTCTGTCTTAGAATTCATTATCTTTTTTTTTACCCTCTTTTTTTTTTCTTCCTTTTTTAAGTAAAGGAATATCGAACTAATTCTTGATGGGCTTATTTTTCTGAAGCTGGGGGCAGATTAATTTAACACAGAGTGAAAGGATCTATTTGAGATAGCTGTAGTCTATCTGTATTTTTTAAGAACTACAACTAAAACTTATCAGTTTAGATCTTAGCATTAAATCTTTTCATGCTGCTGATTTCAGCAGAAATGCAGATCATGATATAGTTATTCACCATGGCTGACTGGTTCTGTAGTTGAGGCATGCACAGCACTTGGCCACTATACAACATAGGGCCTGGGAGTCACTCTCATCACACAGCTCTGACTGCCCAAAGAGCAAAAGGGAAAGCAGACCCAGCCCCTCATCAGGTGACAGTATCACCATCAAGCTTGCAGAAATAAACCCAAAACATATATCCTGTTTTCTTTCTGGGCATGTGAAGCCCAGCCTAACAGTTTCTGTCTGTTCCTCCAAATTGCACGGCTCAACTGGTTTAGAAATCACCTCCAACAGAGATACTGAGGGAAAGGGGTCATTCAGCTGGGGTTCCTTGTTGCTCAATTTTCGAACTGGAAGTATCTGCAGAATTCAGCATTTGATATGTCATAGCCCAGGAAAGCTCTTGCAGCATAATTGAGCTGGCTTAATTGAGTGCAGTTGCAAATGACCTTTTAAAAGCCTTTTTTCTACCCCTAATTTCCATTTTCCATGGTCATTTACAACTATACTTATGATATCTTAATCTGCAGCTACTAATGAAGCTCCAAAGTAGTAGCTTTCAAGTTCCTTTGGCTGAATGATTTTTAAGCTAGATATTAATTTACATAAGCAATTCATATAGTAAATGGTTGTTAAACAATGTCATGTGGTATTCCATGCAGTATGAAGAAGATAGTTTCATAAATGTGTCATTTGTTAAAGGATTTCTTCTAATCTTTTTTACCTAAATGCAGCAATAATACAGAAAAAAACTAACTCAAGTATACTTTTTAAGGCAGCTAAGCTTTTCCCATAAACCATAGTGTTAATTTGATGAACGTGTGTGTTGGAATATAAAGGTTCTCAAAGGATTGTTCTAGAAACAAGACAAGCTGGTGTTCCTGAATGATCAGCAGTGTTTAAGACAATATGCTTGCTTTAGGAAGCAGTTCCTTGCTGCTTTTTTCTTTAGAAGCAGAGTATTATTATTATCATCAGGAATTTGGCTATATGCTAGCAATATGAGGTTATGTAGCTTGAATCAGATATCATGGTTCCAAATGGACATGTGCAGCAGGAAGTAATCTTATGTGCTTCAACCAATACATTTAATTTGCATTACAAATTGAAATATGGTTTAAACCTACAGGCTTCTACTCAGGGGAGTTGTCTCTCCTTTTTTAGGGAAAGATGTCAGCTAGAAAGTTCTGAGAAAGTAAGAAAAGCACCATCAGGCAAATATCTGACAGTTTTAACTGTGGAACTACTGAGAACTTCAGTTTACATGAAAAATCTTCACATATATGTTAAGTTACAATGAAAACGTAAAGTTTGCTTGTACAGTTTACAGGTCAAATATTTTTCTAATTTGTGTTTCCCCAGATTTCTATACCAAAGCTATTCACATCCCACAAGCCCCTAGCATACTTTTCCTGATCCTATGGGCAGATCAGAAAATGAGATCATTGTGTAAAGACCCTTCATGTGTTGTTTGTTTTCCTATGTTTAAAGATTGAACAAGGTAAGGCATAAAAAAGCAAATAGCAAAATAGGCAATATATTATCACTAATGTTTAGTTATCTTAGTCTGGCTTTAAATATGCAGAAAGCGGAGGGAGACAGACATTTAAAAATTCTGTTGATATTCATCTTGATTGTAAAGGAAAAATACACTATGTACATGTAAAGTAGATTTTAAAAATTAGGTAAATAAATAATGAAATTGGCCTTTGACACAAATGCCTTTAGAAAAAGCTATCACTTCAAATTGTCTCATAAGAGACAAAGTATAACACAGCCCAGGTGCCTTTCTCATTTGTAAAACTAGCCTGAAGTCAGAGTGCTGTGTGTATATATATATATTTTCAAACACCTATATACATATACATATGAGCATGGATAAGATGTTTACCTTCTTACTGCATCAGATAGTTGTTTGTGCTTATATTAAAAAAAAATAATAATAAATAAAGCAAGGTCAGTGACAATTTAAGCTTCCCTAACACTTTTTTCTTCCAACCAAGTCATATTAATGTATAGAGAGAAAAAAAAATACCAAAACCTGACTGATGCAGTAAATAAGCTGCAAATTAAATTTACTCAGGAGTAGGGAATGGCTCCTTATTCTCTACGAGGAATTTACTTCTCTGAAATTTAATTTGTCATAAAGCAAATAAAAACTTTTAACCAGGACAAGGTGAGGAAGGGAAAAATCCTTTTCTTCTTTTTAATGAACTTACCTGTTGAGTATAAGGGATGATGAAGATGGTGGGAACAAGGAGCCACCGCATGTTCCTGCACATTCAGAAGTGAAACTGGGAGATAGGGAACAGGCTGAGCTGTGTCAGAGGAAGCACTGAACACAAAGCTCTCCTCTGTCTCCCTTGCCAACCCTACTTTCCCCAGCACATGCACGAACACATACGCGCATTCACACTTGAAATTCTTCTCTTCATACTGAACCAGCTTCACACTGAAATTTCCTACTGGTCTTCTTTTCTCTGCCCACTGCCAGAATACAGATTTTCACACCCTGCTTGATCCTATCCAGCTGATTCAGCCAGACTAAATTGAGGTCGGGTAGGGTGACATCTGATTCTTAAAATCTTGCTCCTGGAAATGCAGTGTTATTTTTAACTTGTCTTTATATTGCAGGAATTTCTGAAATCTGAAGGGCAGAGCCCAAAATACGCGTATTTTTTGAGATGGAGAAAGCAGAGTTCTTCAAAATGTCTAATGCATTGTGCCTAGCAAATCATTGCATAAAGATTCTCAGTCAGTACATGCTCTCTAAAGACATGAAGGAGATGCTATGAAGTGTCAAAATGCTGCTACATATTCAGTTTCTTTCCATGGAATCTTAATGGGGAAGACCAAACTATAATGTACTTTTCCCTGAAGTATGCACCTTTTCTTATTGCTGTGTCACCACATTTAAGCACAAGATTGTTCAAATCTCCAAATTCCCACCCCCTTAATACTATCAAGGTGATGTGTTTGATTTTTAGGCTAACAAGTGAGAGTCTCCAGGGTGAGATAAAAGCTCCAGCCTTGCAGCAGTGGTGTTGGTGGTGCCCTGGTAAATGTTTCTGCTTTGCATTTGTCCTTCCTCAGGCACCTCCTGAAGCCCAAGAGTTACTAGGGGAGGCTGCCAAAGACCACACTCACACATCCACCATGTGTGGACAGAGGCAGTAGTGGGAGTAGGGAATCAAATCCTGTCCAAGCAATTCTGTTTGGCTCCTGGACTTGGAGCCCCACATGCCCTCTGTGGTTACAAACACACCCTGGACTGCCCCTCCAAACTCTTGAGCATTTAGCTGTAAAACACTGAAAATCTTCTTTTCTCTAGCACAATCAGTTTGTCACATAACTCAAGACAAAGTCCAGGCAGTAGCTGGTTGACAAGTGGATGCAGCAGCTCAGTTCATTTCATTGTGTTACTCTGGTGCGTGGCCAGAGCCATCCTTGTGTTTCCCCTTGAAAGCCTATGAACACAGCACAGCACTTTTCTTGAAAGTCTCTTCTGTATACTATCAAAGCAGAGCTTCTTTCACATAATCAGAAGATAGTTGAGGCTGGAAGAAGGCCCAGGGGGTCTCTAGTCTAACCCCAGTTCAAGCAGGGCTCTTTCTGAGATCAGACTGGGTCACTCATGGCTCTGTCTGTTTGGATCTGGAAAACCTCCAAGGGTGGAGGCTGCTAAACCTCTCCTGGCAGCCTTTCAGAGGGATAATAACGAGCAATGCTGGCTCTCTAAGGAGGTTCCAGTTTTCTCTTGTAGCCCCAAAGACACCTCTTTCACTCTCCAGCCTGTAAGAAGTGAGGAAGGCCACAGGGCTAGCACATCCATTCTTCTTCTAGTACTGCAAGGGGAGCACACAGCATTGATTTGAAATGTCTTTTCTCTTTGCATTGCAGAGGTAAAGTGTGTGACCAGTGCAGGACTGGGAATGCTCTCTGTGAGCTGGCAAAGATTGGTCTGATGTGAATAATGGTCCCCAGCCTTGGGAAACAGAAGAGACATATTTCTGTAGGATTACCCATTGGTTTTATGGGGTGTATTTTGCTGGAATTAGCTGGTGAACATGGTACCTGAGCTTTAGAGAGCGAGACTTCGGAACTGTGGTTAGAGTATAATTAAGCTGATAGATAGAAAATGTTGGGTTTAGAAGGAGTGGGAGGAATGCTTCTCCCCAAGGAAGACATTCTGGTGATATAACAGATAAAAATGTCATTTTAGGTGGCTGGATGAATGCTCACATGTGTGCAAATCAATCAGCATACCTCTTCATTCTGAGAAGGGCCTGCTGCTAGCAGCATCACTCCTGCTATAGTAGGACTCAGCTCTCCAAAATAACAACGTGCTTTCACCATCTTTCCCTGACAAATGCATTTAAATGAGGCTGCCTGGACCTCACAGTACCTGCAGTACTGATCTCTGCATGTATAAGTAGCCATAAGACCACAAAGACAGTGGCACTAACTCCTATGCATCAATAGTGCACCAGTGCTTCGACTACTGAGTATTGGAGTCAGTGTCCCTGCTAGTACTGGTTCTGATATAAATAAATGGAGGTGATCTGCCCTTTTCCTCTCCTCCATGTCTTTAGTCATCCCCCACAACTGAAAAAAAAAATGATGTTTTTAATGCCATGTCCAGACTCAGCAATAGTTTGTCTGTACACATCCTCCTTGCCAAATCTCCCTTGCAGATTTGATTAAATAAAGCATCATTCATTTCCTGAACTGAACCTGCTCTGCTATCCGGTGCCATTCTAATACCACCCTGAATGGAAATGTAATTTAATTGTATGTTCAGTGACCTCTACATACTGCACACATCTTTTTGGTGCAAAAAAATCATCTTCCTGTCTGTAAAATATACCATTTTCTTAAGAGAAGGAAAAGTATGAATTAGAAACCCATAAATTGATATAACCATGCATTCTAACTGGGTACAAAGTCTTAGACAAAATGCCAGAGGTATTCGTTATTGATACCTTTTGTGGGCCAGGATTTTCAATACTCCCCTACTGGGCTTGGTGGAGTTACTGCAATAAAATCCTTCAAAGCCAAGGCACATTCTTAATAACTGGTTGTTAGTTCCAGACATACACCAGAGATGGGGGTTCACCTTTTGGCAGGAAGGTTTTTGCATGTTGTCCTGTTTTGTTCTTCTTTGGGTATGGATGTTACAAAGAGACTCCTCTGTTTCAGTCAAATCTACTGTTTGTGTCTCTTAGTTCAAATAAATGAACAGATGGGTAAAAAGGAATAGGAACATTATATGACAACATATTGCCCTTGGCTCGCCCTGTCTCACATGCTGTTTGCTCACTTGGGCTTTGGAAGGAAGCTGCCTTCTTCAAAACAACAGTGCTCCAAAAGCACTGATGGATTTCACTGGGAAGTCTGCTTGCTATTGCTGGCAACTTGGGCACGCCGAGGCACAGGCATCTCCCTGCTGGGAGTGGCAGGGTTTGCTGCCAGGCAGCATGGCATGCACCAGGTCCTGGGATTAGCCATGCTCAAAGGTGGGGTGAAGTTCCCAGCTGGAAGCCTGAGGCCAGAACCTGTGATGGTCATTGCAGAGGAATCACCCACCCACCACCAATGCACTCTCTTCTCTGCTGGTCAGCTGCTCAGCTTTTGTAAATTGGGCCATTTTTGCTTCTCTTCAAATTGAGTTTCAAAGGTTGCACTCAAAAATGTTCCATACCTCTCCTCCTGGAGCACCAACAGCAACAGCACATTCTCAACAAGCTGACTAAGGAACTTCTCCCAAGGTAGTGGGGGTACTTCAAATGGGACAGAAATTCATCTTGTCCTGCATAGTCACTTCAGCAATAGCATGTGCAACACTGAGGTTGCTCTTGGAGGGGTAGAAATGCTTTGTACAAGGGCAGCTATACTGCGTTCCCCAGAGTGTGCCACTGTTTCTACTTCAGCTGTGGTCTGCTTCCAAATGGATTCATAAAGCTTCTCTATCTATATGAAGATATTTACATGCAGGTTTAAGACTAGGTCCCTTTTTCAAAATTGATTTATGCAGGTAGTTGTCTGTATCGTATTTTCTTCTAACAGGCCTTAAACACAGAAAAGATGCCATAAAATGCTTGTATTCCAAAGCACACATCTCTTAAATGTCCCTTCTTTCTGAGACTATCAACAATGTGAAACTAGAAATTCTCAAAATCTTTTTAAGTTGAATATTTGTCATCAAAGACAGCCTGAGTTTTCATGTTTCTCGTTAACAGATCATTTAAAAATATCTGTACACACTGAACAGGATCAGTTTGTGCTCTGCCTGGCTCTGTGGGGCAGGCTCTGTGCAAACAATCCAGAAAGGCACAGACTGCAAAAAGCAGGCCAAAGTGAAGGTAGAGACAGGAATAAAAATGAAGACAAATTGGAGGCCCACCAAGCAAGGCAGAGAAGCCCAACTGCACAGAGCTAACCCGTCACATGCTGGAGCTGGCTGATTCTGCACGCAGTGCAGCAGCTCTGCTTTTTCCACTTTGATGCTGAATTCACTGGGACAGAATAAACTCAGATCGGCCCAAAATGTGTTTGCAAATCAGCTTTTCTCCTCATAGCCCAGCTCTGTGGGCACCCCAACACTGGCAGCTCCAGCCTCCCCTACCTTTCTCCCCCACAGCTGGGCTGCTTTGCAGAGCAGGCAGACAGCTGCTCCTCAGGGAGAAGTGCCGTCAGGATAAATATTTGAGCAGAGCAGATTATCCTGCATGTCAGGAGACATGTGAATGTCTGCCGAGGCTTGTACAGTTCTTAAAGGGTTTCCATTGTTAGTTATAGGAGGAAATAGTAAAGCAGCTTCCCAAGCTCCTGAACTATTTACACATGTAGTTTGTGTGCCAGCTAAAAAACATTCCTGATGGAAATGAAAATAAGGTCCTAGCCAATGTCCTACCTGAACCTTCCTTGAGGGTATGGCATGGGAGAGTCACAAAAAAAGAGTTGTATTTTTTTCCCAAGCCACCGTTCGGGAATTTTTTAAAATTTTATTCTCAGTACATACTTTATTAGCCTTTTTTTAAAAATCCCACATAAATACTGGTACATTCACGTTGCTATCTTCAGATTTATTTTGTCACCAAAAGACAAATTTATCTCTTTGGTCTAGAAGAAAAATATATGATGATCTCTACAGACCCAGAGACACGTAAATTGTTGGGCACTGGCCAGATGTGGTGCCCATTTTTCATGCCAAGTGTCTCAGGGAGTGAAACAGCTTAGAGAGGGGAAGGAAGGCTGTGTCTGCACCTGTCCTTCCTGCTAGAGGCATCATCTCCACTTCTTTCTCCTCATGAATGAAGGTCACCACCCCACCCCTGCTTCTGCATGCAAAGAAGCTGCTCCAAGATTCAGGGCTGAAAGGATCTATTCCTTCACTGGATGGGTACATCAAAAATGGTGGAAGCTGGGGAACCAGTGGTGGGAAGTCCAAAGAGCAAATGCTGGGTGGGCACAGCAGATCTGACCAAGGTCCAGCATTCACAATGATGGTAACAGCCCATGTTCAGAAGCTTGAATGGGAAGATTTTGGAAAGGGCATAAGAGTTCTTGTCCCAGCCCTTTGGCTATGTCGTTTAGGGTCTACAAAGCAATGAACTATCCAAGAGAAAAAAAACAAACCAGACATCTTTATAAGAAGGGTATGAAGAACAGTGTGAAATTTCTTCATTTTTCTACTTAAGAATCTCACCTAAGCGTATTTGTATGAAAGTGCAAAACCTATGGGAAACTCAGTTTAAGCATTCACATTTGGTTTGTTTTCATTTTCCTTTAGAGAAAAAGCATCAAAATCTGCAAGCATCCAATCAAAATTCCACGTAGACTCAAAATCTCCATAGGGATTGCAAGCTAGCCCAGCTTGCAGGAAAATGCAGCTGAGTTGTGTTGGGTTGAACCTCTCAACAATACAGTTGTACAGTTATCCTTCTTCTTGCATGCCCACTGCAGAATTCCCTGTAAATCATCTGGGGGAAAGCAAAAAAACCCCTCTGTTGCACAACTATGTCCATTTACTTTATCCCAATGCTTCAGTCCAAATAATGTGTTCACCGTCACCACCAGGATGAAAAAAAAAAAGAGATGGCAGGAAGGAATCAGCAGGTGACTTGCCCAAACCTCATTTGCCATGTGGGTGGAAGGTGAAGGACAGAAAAAATAAAAAACAGGAAGGGGTTAAGGCAGAAGTCTCCAGGTGAATGATTGCACCTGAATCAGGCATCTCCAATGCAGAAATGCCCACAGGACAGTTCAAACAAGTGAATAAAGGAATCAGCAGGTGACGTTTTGTGTCTGAGATCCAAGGTTTTCAGTACTGTTTTGCCTAAAGGATTATTTCATTTGCATTTTCTATAAATGAGTCATGACCTATTGGTAGCTACAAGACTCTCCATATTTATTCTGCAAAAGCTACACCTCAGAGATGTCACCTTATGTTTTTTTGCCTCATTAAATTTCTGGCTCCCCACATGGTGAGAGACACGGAGCTGACTCCAAGCGGGACAATGCAGTGGCAGAAAGCAAAACCAGAGAAATCTAAATGGGAGAGAGAAACAGAAGGTTAAGTGCTGCTGGAGCCAGATCATTCACAAGGCTGGTGGCCTCATCACTGCTCTGGTCTCCTGCCTAGGAGACCTCAGCTATGCCTGAGGGGTGCAGGCACTGCACCTAATATCTCATCCTGCCTTTCCTGCTGACCTGTTAGCAGAGGAAGGATACCCTGGAGGACCTGGGCAGACACACAGGAGGCTTCTGAATAAACCAGGCATGGCTCTGCACTGCAAAGCTAATCAGGAAAAAGGAAGAAAACCTTCACAATGTTATTTAAAGCAAGAAAGGTACTAGGGTTTTCTTTTATGTATTCTCCAAAATGTATCTATCCCTCCATCCTTTGCTTTTTTAAATCTCTTTCAGACCACCTTAAATTCACTGGAGAAATGCTCAGTCTTGCATTAGGTACAGCCCTGCCATCTGTCAGATTTTTTTTTAAATTAAACGCTTGTTTAATATCAGGGGGAAAAATTGCAGCAGTGGCTTGGTTTTTTTATTTCAGTCAAATACATATTTGCTCTCCTAAAGGAGTTCAGAAACGAGCAGCAACCCTGACATTTCCTGGGGAATCCAATTCATCCAGGTCCCCATCCAGACATCCCAAGGTTGGACTCCTGCCTCAAAACCTGTCCTGCCAAAACTGTAAACCAGCTTCAGTGAAGGCAACATCCTGCTTCTGTGGGCATCATCATGCATGAAAAGGTTCATTTTAAGGGAAAAAGATTGGGTTTTTTTTCTCATAAGACTAACAGGTCATGTATGTTTATCTACACTCCAGAGAGACTCTGAGGAGACTCAAGGTACCAAAAGACCCTTTAACCAAAGAAAGAGAGGGATAAGAAAATGTAACAATAGGCAACTCAAGCCAGACAAACTCTTGTATTTAACAAAATGAACTATAACACAATATATGGAGGGATGTGGCAGTTCTCTGCCTTTGTTTTAGGTGTGATTCCCCTAGGTGTCCTCCAGTGGGGACAGGTACATGTCAACTAGGAACATTTTCTGTTTCTGGAAAGCCACAAGTACTTTCATGGTGTAGTTCATTTCTTCAAATGGACACTTCATTTTCAGGCTGAAATGAATTGCATCTATTTGAGAATGTCTGTACCTTTTTGTCTCTGGTGACCATGCTGGGATCTTGGGGTGACATCTAATGAGAAAAGTGTGAGTTTTCTGTCTAGGCATATCTCTGGCACAACCAGTTGAATTAAACAATAATTGTTCCTAAAGCTTAGGTGACCAGGTACAGTGTAAATCTTGGTGCTTAGACATGCTCAGATGACCCCACAGTCCCTTCTGGCCTTCTCTCTGAGTTTCTGGGGCTGGCACCACAGCAGAGCTATAGGCATGGCATTGGCAGTCAGGACCAGCCCGTGATCCAGATGACTTTGAAAAGTGCTTTTGGTTCCCTGCACAATATGAGGGGCAATGACAGGGGATGCCCCTTTGGCAGTGTCCAGGGTGAGGCCACAGGAGAAATCAGGCACCAGCAAGCACTGACTTGACAGCTCTGCCCAGCACAGCACACTCTTTCAGCTTCTTCCTTTCAATAGGAGTAGGGCTTCAACAAAAAACTTAAAAGAGACTCACTAGAGAACCTCTGAGCATGGAGGATCCATTCATTGTCAGTGTTCTGATTCGAGCCTCTGAAGATGTTGAATACACTCACATTACTCATTCACTCCGAACAGAAGCAATAAGCACTCTGGCTTCTGTTTCCATGTACTTAAGCTACATTCAACAGAAAAGAAGCCCCAAGTGTTTTTTGTTGAGAAACTCAGGTAAGGTTAGATAAACTGGCAAGTGGATTTTTTTTTTCTTATTAAACTATGAAAGATGGTATTTAGAAACTGCTTACTTGAGATGCTGTTGAAACTGCAGACAATGGCATGTGTTCCCTGAAGTATTCCGTTTGGAAGTAGGATATTTCAAACAGTTGCTGTATTTGTGGTGGGGAGCTTGCATTTTTCCTCCAATAGCCTTGTCCAGTTTCACACAGTAACTCTTATTGCTATGTCAAAACACAGGCAAATTTCCTCTCTGAAAGCCAGCGGGCAGATAAAGGAAACAACTGCAAATAATACTATGGGGTTTCTGACACAGAAACAACAGGACAAAGCTCATATCTAATGTGCTCTTGTGAGGTTTTCCCACCCTCCAGAAGTCCCTCCCCACAATGGACTCAGACTTACTCAAAATCTTTCAGGGGACTTCGTCCTGTCCCAACTGCAACTGACAAAAATAGCAGAGAACCGAGGCAAAAATGCTTCCCTGAGTCATGTAGCCAATTCAAGGCAAGGTCACAGCGTGCTGGGAGACAGCCTGGGGTGCACACGCATGGATGAGCGACACCGCCTGACACCCAGCCCGTGTTGTGACTGCAGCGAGGAGGTGACATGAAGTGAACTGCAGAACACGTGCCCCAGACCTTTGCCATGGGCAAATGCACTCTCACAGACACAGCCCAGAGGATGCAATTGCAGAGCTACAGAAGGATAAAGCTCAGCTGTCAATTAAAATCTCAGCAAAGTCTCACTTAGCATCCACATTGCTCATGCACATGTATGGGCAGCCCGAACTTCACCCAGACAGAGAGGAGGCTGCAGGGGAGGACAAAAAGACACCAGTTCAGGCAGGGTGGTCAGACCATCTAAATTAAGCAGCTCATGTATGGATTGTAGCACCTCAGCTCCATGCACAGCCCACAGAGTCTTCAGGCATCTTCAAAGCAACAAACCAAGCTCGACTTTTCCTCAGTGATGCTGAACCTCCAGCTGCTCATACCCTCCCAGACACAGTCAGGACTCAGCATGGGTCTGACACTCTTTGTAGTAGTTAGGGCTGAGACACTGATCCAGATTTGGGGGGAAAGTGAATTTACTAGTACAGATATGAGCAGTGCTGTGCCTGCAGCCCTCAGGGCCAGGTAATGATCTCTGCTCTGTTTTATTATAGTGGAGAGACAGCCTCTGAGTCTAAATTGTACCTGGCCATGTTTCCATGTACCTTCTGCTAACAGGATCCAGAGTGCAGTTGCCTATTATGCATTAAATCAAGAAATTACTATCATTAAAAAACACTTTATTCAATCAGTTTGATCTCTTATTTAATCTCTTGAAAATGCCAAGTACACCTTTAAAATGTCTAGCTGGGGTCCTGCAGAGTTGCCATGGCAGCATGGAAACCTGGCCCAGCAGAATACCTTTGCTTGCCTTTCTAAAGGTGACAAACCATTCAGAGCATCCAATGGACACTTCTTTAAAACAAACTGGGCTTAAGGAAGAGCTAGTTTGTCCCTCTCTCTCAAAACAACAACCTGACACCTAAAATCAGTAGTCACATAAGAAAAGGGAGCGGCCAGTGGCATGAGAGACCTGATAGGATCAGAAACCCGTGTAAGCCTGTTGTGAAATCAGAGCAACTCCCCAGCAATGAGAAGACAGACACATTGCTTTTGGTGGCTGGAGCAGCCCTCAGCCCAGCAGTGCCTCAGTTCTACCTTTGCCCTCTGCAGATGCCTGCCACAGTAGCAATTACTGCTGTTGAAAATACCTGCCTTTATTCTCCTTCCTTCCTTTCCTTCTGACAGGATAAATTACCGCACTCAGAAAGTTTACAGGTTTTACAGTTCTCCTGAATATCAGTGCTGCTATCAAACATTTAGAAAAAATGCACCCAATGCAGAAAATAAGACTGAACACCAGTTGTTAATATTTTCACCATGCCACAGGAGTGCCTAATATTTAGCTGGTATTACAAGCTGAAAGTACCTTCCCTCTACAACCTGGTTCTTCAAAGGCTTCAGAAAAGCTTTCATCTGACCAATGCATTTTCACAGAGGGACTATTTGATGTGCATAAAGGTTTGTGACTAAGTATGTGTAGGGCTGGAACCCGACCTGATGAGCACAGAAAATTGGAGAAAACTGAGTGGAATGGCAGATCAGTTCAATCCTGATTGGACAAAATCAAAGCTGAGCTGAGGCACTCAGCAGCACCAAAAGCCATTTAGGATGCGTAACCTCTGTCCCTTTGAGAGAAAAATCCAGGAGTTCTTCTTAAATGCTCAGACTGAGTCCCATCAAGGCCTGAGGAATACAAACATCCTCAGCTCCAAGTCACTCACATTATGTGTCCAGCTGTACAGTGATGAACACAGAGGTAACAAAGGGAATCCCTCCTGATTTATACCCTGTCACTTGACCTGTAATTTAAAATCTCTGAGATTCTTACATCTTTATATTCAACTTCAGCCAACACAGAGCTTGATTTTGAGCCAGATAGCTCCAGAACTGAGTGCAGAAGCTTCCTGTTGATCTACAGCACTTCTGTCTGCAGACTGTCCAGTCTAGATTTGAGGAAATCCTTCTGTGTAAACAAGTCCAATGCATATCCCCAGCCTGCCTGAATCTGAAGTTCAACAGCATGACTATCTTGCTCCTTTCAAGTAATGGCACTTTAATTCTTCTCTGAATATATCCCAGACACTGATTTGAAGGCTATAAGAAACTCCCATATTCATCTTCTCTTGTGCAGTCTACAGGACTTGTTGTATCTTCTTCTATATTTGCCTTCTCCTTTTCTCCATCAGCCTTTTTCTCTTCTTTTTGTACTTTGGCTCACACCCCATCTCTGATGGAGCTCCTGCTAGTGTGAGTTCCAGGGAACAACAGTGTGCAAGGTGAGGGGCTCCCTTTGGTCCTGTCTCTCTCAGCCACCAATCTCACAAGTGACTCCTTGTTCTCAGCATGGACCATGCACATCAGCAGCACTACAAAATCAGGGGACAACTAAGCTGCAGCTTTTCTCCGGGTGCTGTGTTTTTTCCTCTAAGAAGTGATCTCTTTCCTTATAAAGGGTGGGAGGCAAGGAAGGAGGAATAGAAATGTATCTGGGTCATATCTTCTTTGTCTGGGTTTTTATTAGCCCCTCCTTTGACTTAGGATATGTCAGTAATTCAGAAGCCCTCTAGTGAAATGGTCTTGTTGACAATCAGGGTCAGAGCAACACGTATTGGAAAAACCATACAACAATAAAAGCTTATTCAGATTTTCTACAAACTCATCTGCCATCCTCAGCCAAGAGTAGCTGCTACCCAGCAGCCCAAAGCAGAAGCACCCCGTGGGATAGCCTGAGTGCCTTTGTCCCCATCATCAACTCCTGCCATCCTCAGCACAGGCTGGCCTTGGCCAGAGACAGTGCTTAGGAAAGAGCTGGTCCCTGCTCCGTGGGGTGGGGTTTTTCAGACTTACTGTTAATTAGGTAAGCCACTCTTTCTTGAAATTGAGGAAGGAATTGGAGGGCTAATAAAAGAAAAGAAGGGGAAGCAATGAACCAGCCCAGCATGGATACCTACATGGCCACTTGGAGATCAGGGCTTTGTCCTGACTGTCAGTCGCACTGTCTCCCGGTTTTGCCCAGGCTCCTGTAGACAGCTGCCTTGGTGAGGCTGGCAGGAGATTGTAAGCCCTTCTTCCTGAGGCCATCTTGTCTAAGTGTGGATGGCAACACAAACTGTTTCACCACCATTATTCTCCTTTACAGGGGGGCAGGAGGGGAGTTTGGGCTGAATTTTATGGTGGGGAAAGACTGAATGTTTCACAGTCCCCTTTGTGTCCTGCCAAGGTCTTACACATCGAAGAAATCCTTCTTTCTGCAGAGAAAATCCTTCTTTCTTTCCTATCTCCCACTTTTCTGGTGGGAGATAGGAAAGAGTAATCGCCCCGCATCCAGCAGCAAGTCCAGCAGATCCCATATTTCTCACCAGTTGGGTTATTAATGCCATTTTGGAGGTGTCAAGCAGAGCACTGTGGAGAAACCTATATCCTCAAAATCAGGAAAAAACCCACAGAAAATGTGAAAGTGGCTTTGCTGTGATATTCCTGGATGGCTACAGCTCTGAGAGGCAACCACAGAAGATTTCTTTTTATAGTAACAACGGCTCTAGTGTCACCTAATGGGGACTGAGAATTTGGGTCATAAGCTGGAGCTTTTGCAAAGGGACTTTTCCAAATGTGGCTCAGCTCTGCTCTGTGCAGCGCTGCACGCTGAGCATGGACAGGTAGAAGAGGAAAAGGCAGCGCTGGGCCCCCAGGTAAACACTGCCCTTCCCACCTTCCCACTCTGCAGCATTGTGTCCCCTTAGCCAAAACTCCCAGAGGGACAATTTTTCCATTGCACGGCGAGGCATCACACGGGGAGTACGAGCACGTCTCTGCCGGGAAGGTGAGCAGCGGGGTTTGCAGGGAGAGCGCGGCTTGTCCCGCCTGACGCAGGAGGGCAGGGCTCCTGCGGCCGAGGAAGCCTTGCTTGGAACATTTTCTTCCTGGGGAAAAGCTGCGTGCCTGCTGCCTCAGCAACTGTTGGTTCACGCTGCCAATGGCAGAGGGTGAAAATGTGCTTTTTGCAAGGGTACGGTGGGAGTGTGCCAGCTCCAGGGCTGTCGCTGCCGGGCCAGGGGCTGCCCCATCTCCGCTCCCCTCCAGGCAGCCTCCAGCCGTGCTGCCGGGGCCGGGAAAAGGCTGGAGCAGCCCCGGGACGGGCGGGCGGTGCTGCAGGGTCCGTCCGGAGAGCCCGGGACACAAACCAGGGCTTCAGGCAGCTGCCAGCGCGGGCAATGCATAGAAGTACACGCTGCCTGTGGGGATTTCCTGTTTTTTTCTGGGAAAGTCCCCAAGGTGTTAAAAGTCCTTTTCCTTGCCCAGGAGAAGAAAGACGTGCAAAATCTTCGGTCTTCAGATACTTTTATTATTGTTTATAATAGCTTATCTAGAACATTGTTCTCTCTGTCCCTGCCGAGGTCTTTCCAGCACGACAGTTCGAGGCTATTCCTTCCCCGAGAGGCAGTGGTTTATCTTTTATACTAAGAACTACGTATACCTTATTTACAATTATTTTCCAGAATCTATCATCTACGTTAGACAGTGTGTATTCTACTCAAACCAATCACCAGTGCCACCACCACAGCAGAATCATGGAGGAGATGAAGAAGAAGGAAGAAGCCTAAAAACCATGTGGTTCCTCCATCTTGGCTTCACCCACCCCCATGTACTAAAACCCAAAATCTACTTTTCCACCCTGTGACAATCTTAATATTATTCTATTTAAATTTGTGAGACTTGTATTTTTTCTTTTAAAGCTGATAATCTCTCCCATGGGCCAAAATTCAACCCACAGCTGTTTTGGGCTTGTTGCCAGGGCTTCTGAGCCCTCTGGGCCCCCTGCACAGGTCCCTGAGCCCCCAGAGCGGTCAAGGACAAGCTCTGGATTCCCACAGCTGCCACTGATGTAGCAGTTTCCTTTGTACTGGCAGAGGCAAACAGGGAATTATCATGGAGTTTTCCCCGGAGACGTTTTTTAAAAGCTGAGTAAAGAGGAAGGCGTGAGCAAAATTTGTTGTGAGACAAGAAATATTAATAATGAATGGACGCTTCCAGAGTGGAAATAGGCTAGTAAAACAGGCTGTTCATCTGACCAGTGGCAATTTGGGAAAAGATTGAGACAGCGATGTGTTAATTTGGCTAAGAATAGAAATACATTTATTTTAAACACAGCTGTAATGTGCCATAGGAGCTACAGAGGAGTCTCTACAGTGGCCATCGCTGGGGCTTCAAAATAAAAAACTTTTGAGACTCATGAGATATTTTATGATATAACACTCCTGGTTATCCCTGTGGGCTTTTGGGGAGTGTCCCCTGTCCTCCCTATTCCCAGACAGAAAAGGTTTGAGTTTTGTAGCAACAGCTGCATTTTGGGAATCACATCAAACAGCACAATGTTGCAGAAAAATGCACAGTAAAAAAAGTCCAATTTTTTTCATCTGAAAAATTGTCCAAATTTCACTCCGTGACAGTGAGGCATGTCCAAGGCATGTCCTCTGATCAAAATGAAGGGGCAGCAGCTGGGTTAGATACCCCAATCCACCTTTTCAGCTGTGGTTGCAGGACACCAGGTCTTTGCCACAAAAAAGCAACAAAACTCCACAATTTGCCTGGAAAAACTAAGGGTTTGGGCCCAGGGCCATAATTCCTTGGAGCGTCAACTGAGTATCCATAACTGTCCCCAGCACAAGGAGTGGTGCCATGTTGACACACAGGGAAGAAAGAGCTCATCCTCCCAAATGTGAACTGATACTCCTAAATTAACACATTCAACAATCATGCCACAAACCTCAAAACTCATAAAGTTGTTTTGAAAAGCACATGATTTTAAAAAATGAACATTTTTTATTATTTTTCTGTTTACTCAGCCTCTAGACTTCTGGTCCCTGAGGTTAGCTCTGCAGCCAAAGGGCTACAAACTTTTTCCAAAACTGAAAGCCAAGTTTGCCAAGGAATTGTTTAGTCACACAAACTGAGACTGTAAGGAAAAAACACCAAAGATCACAAGACTCCTGATAATTTTCTGGACTTGTCATCACACATGATTTGTCATGTAAGCTTGTGGAGAATGATGGTTTCAAAATCCTCTGAAGTGCTCTCTGTTTTTATGGAAACTCCTGAAGAACTAAATACTGGATTTCCTTTTTACTTTTTCTTTTATGTTTCCTTTTTTTCTTTTGTTTTTGCCTTTCTTTTTGTGGGTTATTTGGGGATTTGCGGGGGGGAGGTGATGCCTTCTGGAGGCTGACCTGGAACAGAGACTAGACAGAGCAAAAGGATAAAGTAGGGATTTATTAAAAGGCCTCAATGGGCACACCCGGGCAGCACAAGAGCCCAGCTGGGCTGCATCCAAGATGAACCCCAAAACGGTCACAAAACAGACAACCAATCATGAGGGCTCGCACTTTTATAAGTTCTGGTCCATTAGCATATTTGAGTTAATTGTCTAATTATAGCTTCAGGTTATGCAGGTCTATTCTCCTTGTTTTTTCTTTCTGACTTCACCGTTGTTTTTGTTCTTGGGCCTGAAAGTTGTCCATGGTACTAAGCTAGAGAAGGAATTGTTTTGTTTACCTACTCTGTGAAGAGAACTCACTAGCACCTAATATGAAACCCAGAACTACACACTAGACCAGCACAGAATCTAAAAAATATAGAAGCTAAAACTTAAGGCATCAGGGGGATTTTTTTTTTTTTTTTGTCTGGTGGTGGGTTTTTGTTTTGTTTTTGGGAGGGGCTTTTTTTGGTGTGGGTTTTTTTGGTTTGTTTTTTTTTTGACTACTGTAATACTTGAAGTACTTAGAGTGTTTTTATACTTAATATTTCAGAATCTATGTAAGGCAGCATTCAGAAAGAAGCAGTTTTCTGTCCATCCAGCTGAATTCAGCTGGGAAACTTTTACTCCTCTCTTCAGCACATTCCATAGTTCAAATTTTCTAATAACAGAAGAGATAAATAAGTACTAAATTGGCTTCTTTTATTGAGCAACTAGACAGATAGAAATGGAAATAAATGCATAGTACATGAAAAATTTGTTTGTAAAATATGTAAAAAGAATTTTGTCAGATTTTCTAATTTGTAATCCCACACACAGTTATGTTAACCTGCCAGTGGTTTAACAGTTACTTGAATAAAAAATGGGAAGCAACAAAACATTTTATTACTTTGTCTTCCATCTGATTGTACTGTCAGTAAGATAGCAGAGAGGAGTAGCTAGCTATGAGAATTAAACACCCTCTTTTCCAAAGTCTGATCATGTACAAATATAGGATACCAGGCACTAAAAGTGACCAAACAGAGGGATTTTTACAGCTGTGGAGTGTCTGTGTGTGTCACCACGAGGCTTTTCTTGCTGGCATGTGCTGAGAGAAAGGCAAAAGGCTCAATGACTCCAATGCCATTCTGTGTCCTGAAATTTCTGCCTGCAGCCAGTGCCATTGCCCTGTAACCTCAATAAAGCCATGACCACACCAGGTCTCTCCCCTCCTGCTTCTTCCCAAGTTTAGTTAATAAATTTCCTGCAGCATTTGCTAAAGTACAGACAAACACACTTCTCAGCAACATGACTGAAAACTGCAGTCCCTCTTCTACTCACCCACATGCGTGTAAGGACACTTGATGAATGTGCCTAGCCTTAGCACTAAAATGAAATTCTGATTTTATCATAACACACTAGCTTGACAATCTCTCACTAAAAGAATCAAAAGCTCCACAACACCTTCCTCCCAACCTCACATGCCACTTCCTCAAGGTTAAATAGCTCACATTGCACTGCTGTCTCCACTACTTGCATGTAATTATATTTTCTGTGCAAGTTTGTGTGTGTGTTCCTCATCTCACAGCAATTCACACAGACATACTCAGGTGGCATACTCTTGTGCCAGCCTTTGGAAATTGTCTGTTTTCTGTGAGATTAAGTTCTTCCCTCCTAATTAAAAGAATTGCTCAAATTTGGCAAAATTAATTGAATATACTATTAGCTAATTTATTTTTAGTTAGACCTAAGGGAAAATCCAATTATAGATGACAAAGTTCTACAATGGATCTTCATCTTCTCCTTTCCCCTTAAGAAACTATTTCTGATGAGCCAAACCCTCCTTACATTTCCTACCTCCAATACATCACAACCACTGCAGGCTGACTGGAGAGCTGCATATGACCAGTCTACAAACCAAGGTGACCCCAGGGACCTGAAGTCTGGGTGCTGGAGGTGGCTCTGAGTGATGGCAGCTTCCTCCACCAGCTTGCATTTTGTAGGAAACCAGGCAGTGACCACTTACTGTAGCTGCAGTCTGCCCACGCTGGTGCCCATGTATGAATTTAAAAGAATTCCCTGAGGGTTTAATTGAATATTTGCTTAGGAAAAATGTCTGTGAGAGTAAACACTTGTTTGAAAACTGAAGGGTATTGCAGTTCTTCAGCCTGATGCTTTATAGTTATCCACTTCAATGGCTTTTAGACACCCTGGTATTTCCTAGTTGAAGCTCTCCTGATGGTGTGCCGACAGTTTCCCCAGCCAGAGCTTTTGTCTTTGTAGAAAAGAGCAGAATTGCAGCACTGTCAGCCAGGCTCTGCTGGGAGTGCTGAGAGGAGCACCATGGGTGGACTGCATGCACACAGACTGAAACTGCCCTGCCGAAAGACCACCACAGCTCCATTTCACCAGCTGGCAGCTGATGAGCAGGGACATGATTCTCCCCTCAAAAATAAGAAGAAGGTGAAATAAAAAAAAAAGAGTTCTGTGTTAACACCTGAGCAGCATCTGGCATTCAGGTCCAAGGCAGTACGTGCATACTGGCTTTAGGATGACCTGTCAGGACCAGCTTCCTCCCAAATGCAGGGTGTTTTATACAAAAGGGCACTGCTTCCCTCCGGGATGAGAGGGATTTTAGACATTCAGGCATGTGGAGATAAGGAATACACTTCAACTTGAGAGACTCCTTCTCCTGCCTGAATTTACCTTGGATCATGAGCAATGCAGCTTCTTCTGCTGTTTGTCCTCTTGTTGGATTCAACGTGAGCAGGGGGAAGGAAGGAAGGAAGGAAGGAAGGAAGGAAGGAAGGAAGGAAGGAAGGAGTAGTATATGCATACATATACACAACACTACTATGGATGTGTTGCACAGTATAGCTGAACTGTTAGTAGCTACTATTTAGCTGTAATAATGGTAGCTATTATGCAGGTGAACAAAGAGGAGAGAAAAAAAAAACAAAAAAGGAAAAGAAAACAGTGGAAAGAAAAAATCAGGTTGCTTTCCCAAATGCACATAATAATTACACTGGCTGTTTTCTATGTGCCCCTCTACAGCCTCAAGGCCAACTTCACTGCCTCTCCAGAGGCAGAAAATGCCAATGACTATCAGGAGGGTTGCCATTCTGCTATGAGAAGTTTCTCTGCCCAGACTGAAAATGTTGTACTCAGTAGCCTGCAAGAAAATTGGAGTCTGCTGCTTCTATCTGGCCATCCTCAGCACAACTTTTCAGACCTCATTTGTATTTCCTTCACCATAGGGCAAACCAGACCATCCCACCACTTCAGCATGACAGCAAGTGACCTCAGGACTCTACAAACCCCTCAGGGCTGATGAGAGCAGCCCAGCTGCCCCAAGAGTGGCACCAGCATCCCCCTCTGCCTGCAGTCAGTCCTTCTTGCTGAGGCTGTGCAGCAGGAAGCCAGAGCCTGGCCCCAGGGGATGGCACCATCTGCCCTTGATACCCCTACGAGGAGGCTGCCTAGAGGACCTCTCAACACTGCTCCTTCAACAAGCCATGCTCCTCTCAGAGAGGCACAGAGGTGCTGGGTTCCATCACCTGGGCACAGGTGCCTGTGGTGTCAGCAGCCAAATCACTCATGCCAGGCAGAAAGAGGGTTTGGGGAATGTGCTTCAGTGGCAATGGCCTGCAAAGCACTGTGGAGTGCACTTTATTGCCTTTTGAAGGGTCACCTGCAGTTCTGGATCAGCCTGAGCTGCTGCAGGCACAGCCTTTGCCAACCAGCTCCCCACAGCCAGCTCACCAACTCGCAGCTGAGTGCACCAGCGACTGCCCCGAGGTCTGGAAACAAAATTCCTCAAAGACTTAGTGATGCTCTCAGCAACATTGTACAGCTGCTGAGTGCCTGGCACTGGGGAGAGATGGTTTGCAGCTAAATGCTCTGCTGGTGCCTGCAGGGCAGTGGTGACCCCCTGGAGCTGCTGCTGAACCATTTCCTCTGACCCTCCTGTGGGGTTTTATCTTTGTGTACCACTGCAGTGACCAACAGACCTTGCCTGCTGGGGCTTGGCTCCTCCACTGGGAATGCTCAGGGCTGTAAATTGTCAGACCAGATGCAGCTGTCTGTAGGGGGTTTTGGGGGCTTTTTGCAGGTCTTCAATTGCAAACAAGGCAGATGTCTGTTCCAAATACACATCTAAGGATATTCACCCTTTGTTTGTCCTCAGTGGATAAAAAATATTCTTTGGGTGCAATTTGTCTTCTCGGAAAGAGGGATCTAAGCAAGTCCAGTGACTCGTATGCAAGAAGGATCCACTCCTGTCCTTCAGCTGGAAGGGCACACCGTGGGCACCAGCAGTGGGCACCAGCAGTGTGTGGTCCCGTGCAAGCAGCAGAGGTACTCCCCAATACCCCTCCTGCCTTCCAGGGAACCCCACTGTGGAACTGCACTGAGATCTGCTTTCCACACCAGCAGCTTTTCCTCCTGTGAGCACTTTCACAAAGCACAGAGCACAGAGAATCCTGACTGTAGAAACAAAAATGTGTATTTTTTGTTGTAAACTCAGTGGATATAGCAACTACATGTATCCCCTTCTTGTGCATATGTCTCTCCTGACAGTTCTCCATCAAGTACAATGTCTGCCTGGGTGAGGTGCTGATGCTTCTCGACTACAAAGGGATGCATCTCTCACCATCTGAGCTCTCATTTTCCCTGCATGCCCAGAAGATCTCGCCTAGCATGGAGAATAGCCAGACATCTGTGCTGTGTGCAGGGTAACAAGTGTCCTCTGTTTTCTCCCATAAGAATGATAAGGCTTTCACTGGATGTACTCAGAAAGAACAGATCTCTTGCTCTGCTATCAGATGTTCTCCCTTATGGAAAATGCAAGCCCCAGGAAATAGTTATGGCTCTACATCATTTCAGACAGGGCCTGGCCCCAGCCAGATTTTCAAAGCCCTGTTAAAAATAGATTTTCACTCCCCAATTTCATTTTCTATCCAATTTTCTCTCAGTGCTGCACCACGCCCATGCTATTTCTCCTTAAACTGAAATGCTTCCCACCACTGTTTCCTTTCAACACCCCTCACCAGGCTTGTCATTTACTGTACATCTGCATTTTGCAAGCCACAGCCAGCAACCAAAAGGACCGAGCCTTTCATGTTTTGCTTAGCACCGGAGGGGGAGAAAGCAACAGGTTAAAAGGAGGCACCAGCAGCTGACAAGGCACCCCAAAATGGGATGAGTGTGAGGCTGAAGGAGCAATGTGGAAATGCTCTGGTGGCTCTACAGTATTTAGGCACAGAGGACACTGGGGCATTCTGACACATGCAGGTTATTTAGGGCTAAGAACCCTCTTAAAGTAAATGTTTCTCTGCAGTCACCAAAGAGAAAAAAATAGGTTCATAGTCATGTCAGTACTGCAGTTTGGAGAAGAGCCTTAAAATACAGTGTGAGTGAGATGAGTTGCAGAAATAAAGTGCAGTGAAATTGAGATTTAAAAGACAGATAGGAAGGATTCCCTTAGATAGGACAGATTTCACATCTAAGGGAAACATCAGTTGCCTAAACACAGAAAGTAGGGATGTTGCTTTTGCACAGCACAGCCCAGCCTAAGACAAGAGTGGATCCTGAGCCATACAGGAGCACTGCATGTGCATCCCAAGCAGGAACACTGCTCATGCATAAAACTAGCAGGGGCTTTTCCCGAGGCAGACTGCCACAGGTAGGGCTTGGTGTGAGCACAGCATTTTTCTGTGGGGCATCCTTCTGTCACAACTGAAAAAAAAATTGCTGGAGGAAATTCTGAGAGAGAAAAGAAAAAAAAGAAATTTGAAATAATCTGACAATTGAAGAAGGTGAAACTAAATGTGTTCAAAAGAGGTGGCAAGATTTCCAAAGAAATCAGTGAGGTGAAGATTATTTCTACAATTGCACAGACTACACCCCCATCCATTTATTGAGGACAAAATAATAAGCAGAGCACAAAGAGAGAGAGCAAGGATGAAATTACATGTACTTTTCAGAAACCATGCAGAATTTCTGCAATTGATGGAAACAGATGGGACATGCTGTGTAGTCCAGGCAGGCCTGAGCTCCTGGCTGCAGCTACTGTGGGCACACCATGGTTTCATGCAGCAGCACAGCCCTGACAGCTCCTGCAGCTGCAGGGTGCTTCTGCACCAGCTTGTGCTAACCAGGCTCCCTCCTCCTCCCACCCATAGGAACCTTGCCCCATTGCCCCTCTTATAACACTTCCCACACTTCATTCAGTGTAATTATCTTAATGAGCATTTTCGACACAGGTATCCTTAGAAGGATTTTCTTGCTCAGAACTATAGGCACTTTGAAATACTATTCATCTTGCTCCTAGATGCTTTATTTTTTTCCTTTGTTTATATCACAAGTAATCTGCTGAAAATAATGTAAATTTATTTTGTGTGGATATTCCAAGTAATACATCAGCCAGCACAGAGAGGAGCAGAGGGACCTTCCCACAGTGTGACACTTCAGTGGGTCCCCCTATCCTCTGCTGGAGCTGGACACTGCCTCCTGCAGAAATGGCCAGCTGTTGTTTCGAAATGCTGAGAAGAAATTGGTAATGCTTTTCCTAACTTCAGGGCTTCATTTTTTTCCCATGATGGTGTACTGTGGATGTTTTGAAAGATTTGTTCTTCAGGGGGGAATGCTATGCTATGCTATGCTATGCAGTGACCTCCTCCCACAGCTCTCTTTTGCAGAGGCTGGGGAGCAGGAAGCCCCTTGGAACTCCCCAATGGTCCACAGCTCCCCAAAGCCACTGGACTCGCATGGCAAAAGCAGATGGGCTCATTCACTGGAGCAGGAGGTCTGAGGGAAGCGTCTCATGGGCTCAGTGAGCAAGCACACAGGAGGACTAAATTGTTTATGGCTTCAGCTGCCAAATTTTATGTCTGCTTCTCTGTAGTGAGGGTCACGCTGCTCTTGTCTTTCATCAGGCACTTTGCTGTTTAGTTTAGCCAGCACCCTCCATATTAGAAACCCCTGGGCACATGTACAGGGCTAGGCTGTCTCACTTGGAGGCAGAGAACACCATGGCAAGGCGTGGCAGATGCCTATCAGATTTTTATATATCTGGCTACTCCAATGAACAAAAGACCCTTCTTCTGTACAACAATAATGAGAGGACTGCACACACAGCGTGGCAGCAGGAGGTGTCCCAGAATCCCAACAGATTCCCTCCAACATCTGCTCAAGAATTGATTTTTCTTTTGCTTTTTGCTTTTTTTTCAGTTTGAAAAGAAGAAAACAAGCAAAACCACAGGGTATGGTAAACTGCTCAGAAGGGCAATGATCTGAAGTTGTAGAAATCACCACAGTGCTGTGTTAGGACACTGGGAATTCAAAATGTTCAACAATAAAAGGACAGCTCACATTCAAAGGTGACATTCAAAGCAACTCAAACAGCATAATAAAGCAGTATGTAATGAGGTACACAGTTTGTATCAAAGGTCCTCTTATTAAAGAGCTGCTGAGTGTGCTGTGCAAAAGGATTTAAAATAGACATATCTGGTTAAACAAAGTCTCGTTTCTAACATATCTTCATTTTTGACTGTTCCTGCAGTCAGGGAGGTCATATCATAAGGCTAAATTTGTGACGGCATAGCTGTTTCCATGGCAGCAAACTATTGTCATAAATACTGAGCTTTATGATTTCACAGCTGGATTAAGAAAAAAAGAGAATCAGGCTGGAAAGGGAGGAAGTTTTTTATTCCAACGAGAGTTAGGGGAATACAGAAGATTGCAGGCAAAGAAAATTGCTTTTTGCGTAAATGTTCTCTTTTAAGTTTACCCCAGTGTGAAAGTCCTTTTTAAGGGATATAATTTGGGTAACGATCCCTCTCCTATTTAAATGCTCACAAGGCTAATGAGCAAGCTTGTCTATTTTTGGAACACTTCAGCAGTAAGGCTGGATGTTTTGCAGCAGGAAGCCAACAGTATTGAAATGTGTTTTCTTCACTTTCCTGAAAGCTCCTGACCCCTTCCTCCATGATTTTCTGTAACTCCACCACCTGGAAAGCAATGTACAGGTGAGGTTAGGTTATTTATGATGGTGAATAAACCCCACCAGCCACCCTTCACCTCCCCATTACTTGAGTTATGGCTTCTTTTTTATCAATTATGTCAAGACATCTGTGACTGCTGACTGGAAACACCAGTCAGGGTGGAGAAATTGAAATACAATTGGATATTTAGGGAGAGTTGTGTTCCTGACATGGTGATTTATGTCCTTAAGTTAAATTAGTACTGATAATTACCAATAGCCCTTGAATACAAAAATGCAGTCAAGGAGATTTGGTTGTGGGAGGCCAGAAGTGGCCCGGTGGTGCCAGACCACCAGAAGGTGTAATGCACCATTACACCTTGGATGACAGGACTTATTTTGCCAGGGGCAAATCCCAGGACAGCTTTGCAGGCATGGAAGTCCATTCCTGCATCCCCAGCCTCATATCCCAGCCCCTCTATGGGCAAGAGTGAGGCCTGGAGAGATCCCTGGTGCCCCTCACTTGCCATGGGCAAGCTCCTCTCCAAGCAGCACCCAGTTCTGCCTCCAGGGGATTTAAGGCTGGGGTGTCTGTGGGTCTCTCCAGGGAGAGGGGTAAAAGATTCAGTTCTCTGGCAGCCCTCAGAGGTCCCTGGAGGGATACCTGGCAGGTAACTGGCTTGTGTGAGAGGGCTCCCTTCACACAGCTACAGAGGAACAGGGCAACCTCCATCCTCACTGTCTGGGAAGAAGCAGCATCACACAATGAAAAGCACAGTATTCCTATAGGAATACGAGTGGTGAAACATCCTGTGTTGGCCTCCATCAAAGACAGAGCTCAAAGCTAGAGGAAGGTTATTACTGTGTGTCCTAGTGATTCCCCTGGAATTTCTACAGCAGAAACAAATTAAACATAATTCATCTTACAAATAATTAGCACATTTCATTTCAAGAAATCCCAGCTGACTTTACCTACTAGGCACTAGATTAGTGTGTCCTGCCCTAAAATGCATCTGACATGTAGCTTTCTAACAAAGAAAATTCATGTGCAGGTAATCTACCTTGTCAAAATATAAAAGGCAGGGCTACAGGCTGCAGAATTTCTTTCTGAGCCACTCCAAAATGAAAATGTTTTAGAGCATGAAGGCTGGGCAGCCACAGATCCAACATGCTGATGTAGCCCGACTTTATTGACTATTAAAGTCTCAAGGGAGTTTTTTTTTATTTTCTTTGAAAGAAACCCAAAATAAACAGAAAGGTCACTTTGCAAGGCTGCTTCCTTCCCATGAGATGGAAAATGGCCTTGCTCTGCAAGCTGGAATTGCTAGGTCTGGATACTGAGAGCTGTACACTAGAGGTCACTGCTATAATAAAGGAAAGAGCTATATAGCAGCTAAGGCACCCCATTTATTAAACGGCAACTCCCAATGAAAAAAAAAACAGCTAACTGAATTATACTGTATCAAGTGTAAAGAATCACTGAATAATGCCTATTCAGCTACGGATGAAAACTGAGAGATACTGAGATTGTTGGAGAAAGCGGATAAAGGCACATATAAGGCCCTTTATTTTGAAACACCACTTCACTTTTATCAGTTTCTACTGCTTTAACTGGACCTGGATAATTATGTCATCCTGTAGGCATTTCTGTCACACTGGTCCTCTTCCTTATATTTTTTTCCTCTGGGTAGTACTGAGTTGGCTTATCTTGACCAAAAGCCCAAGGTTGCCTTTATTTCCAACATTCAAGTTCTGCTACACTATACTAGTAATACATGGAGTAACAAGGAATTTTAATATGAATTGGAGATGCAAACCCCAGTGGGTAATTAGCTGAGGATTACAGATGGGATGCCAGTGAAATAGTTTCCTGTGGAGAGATTGTCACTGCTTACTGTGCGCAAGTCAACTCATCCCGAAGCTTCCCAAGTCTCCAAGCATGCTCTCCTCCTGTATCTGTTTCTGTATACTCCTAATTAGCGTCTGGGACTGTTTGTTTAATGAGGCATCCCACACTGTGGCAGTGCAGCTTCTCTCTCGCGTGCATCTCGTGGCTGAGCAGAGATGATCAGCCTCAATTCTCAGCCTGCATTTCCCAAGCTTGTGTCAGAATGTTATGGTGCTATTTAAGTCTCTTTCTTCCCAACCTTGCTGAATTATTAATTTCAGGATCATAATTCAGGATTAATTCAGGATCATGCCATGTAACCTGTCCACAGCTTGTTTGCTGATGATTCATGACATTTCCTGTTTTGTTTCCTTTATAGGAACCATGGTTCCTGATGATTTTGCACATCTTCATGTGGCACATCCTGTGCAGGGAACTTCTTATCGCAGTAGACAACAACATATTTTGTCAGCTGTTTCTCCTTATTCAGTCTTAAATCCAGCATTTCACGTCCTTCTGGCACTATTTTATCCCATGCACTCAATTTTCACCATTTCATTCTTCTCTTGCATCAAATGGCATGTCAAGCAGGAACATGACAGTGAAAGGTACTTTTGTATTGGGCAGCTGTGATGCGAGATTGGCTCATCTCACAGTCCTGGCCCAAGCCCATGCTCACTTCTTGTAAGATCTCTCATGTTTCATCTTGGTCAGGTGTCAGACACCAAGAGACAAACTCATCATGACTACAGAGACCACCTAAGGCCTAATCAGTTTCTGCACATTCCACCTCTATAAAGTGTTCTGCCAAAACATGCTTCATGAAACTCAGTTTATATATTTCTTTTGTAGCTATCATCTTTCTTATCCCTGAACAGTTTTCCTTTTTTCTTGCTTGTTTTCTGTAGCTAAGGAATAGTCAAAGAATTACTTTTCAGTTCCTCTGACAAAACTATTCAAATATCTGCAAATTATTTTTTCCCTTCTGAAATCTGATCTCTTGTTATACTTTTTAGGCTTCACATCTGCAACTGAAACTTAGAGTCAGCTTTGTAAAGATGCTTTATACTACAGGTTCAGGTCCAGTTCAACCTTTGCCTCAATTTCTCCCATGCCTTTTTCAGCATGATCATTTCTCAGGTTTCCTACATCTTCTTTAGAACCCATTTTCACTTTTATACACCAGAAACCGTTTCCAACATTCACCTCATAGCTATGAGTCTCTCTTCACCCAAGAAAAAGTTATCGGAAAAAAAAATATTAGTACTTATTTTGGTCTAATAATTTTCATATAAAGTAGCTCTTGTTATATAAAGTAAGCAGTGTGCTAGAGCAAATGTTGGGAAGAAGCAGTCTGGACCTATGAGTACTGGTAGTGTTTTACTTGAGTATTAAGACCTCTTTCTACCAAAAGGTCTCTGACCATGTCCATTACCTTTCCACACTTCTTTGTATTTGAAAACAATCTTGCTGTGAAGCTGTTGAAATGCAGACAGGCTAGGGGAAAAAAAAGATCAATTCTTTTCTCGGCCCTGAACCGAATAAGCAAACTGAAATATGTTGGTCATTTGGAGGAATTCCCGTCATAGGATAATTCCCCCGGTATTGCTCAAGAACTGCAAAGCTCTTCTAGCAAATACATAAATTTTTCCTGCCCTGCCATACATCTGCTGTGAAAGGAAGTCCCCACAACAGCCCCGTGAGCAATCCAGGGTGTCCTTCTCTGCTGTTCCCTCGAGCACCTCTGCCACAGCGCCTGACCCCCAGGCCCCAGGAGCCTGAGCCTGCTGGTCCTGCTGCAGCCACCGAGCCACTTCCTCCCCTCTGTGTCATTGACTGACAGGCACCCTGCTGGCACCCAGCCTTGCAGCATCTCCCCAAGACTCCCTGAAGTACAAATAAATTATAAGCAAGGGGGTTGCCTCAGAGCTGCTGGCCAGACGGTGTTTCCAGGTCAGCGGTTCCCTCTCTTGGAGCAGTGAGCTTGAAAGCACTCATGCCAGTGACACTGGCACTTGAGGCCACGAAAGAACAAGGTTCTTCAAGGTTATGAGAAGAAAAGTTTAAAAATTAATGCTTCAGACCGTTCATTTTTCTCAAATGGGGCTTTCTTTCAAATGCCTGTAATATAGTATTGCTCACACTGACCTTTCCAATGTGTTGTAAGAAACAGGGAGGCTGCATTTAAGGCTGGGTGACTCCATTTCTAGGCTAGGCTGCTGTGCATGTTCTGAATCAACATGCACTCTCCATTCTTTCTCCTGGGATCTAAACATGTGTGCACACATGGCTTATTCAGCTAAAACCCTACTCCTGTTCTTTATCTGAAGATACCTTGGGACCCTGAGATCTCCAGAAGATTTTGCACATGAGTATCAGCATTGTCTGGAAAGCTTTTTGGTGACATGCACCTGACACTGGGGAGGGCAGAACATTTGTCAGAAGACCACAACAGGAATGATTCTGAAATTTAGTTATAAAACAGAATCAGGTCATGGAGCTGGCACCTTAATTTATTTTTCTAATTCATATAAATTCATCCTGCAAAGGACTGGTTTGGAAGACTCTGGTAAGCCTAGACAATAACATAACCTACGTTAAATTCCAACTCCACATTTTACATAACACTTTTGTTTAGTGTCTATTTCCCTTTTTCAGTTACAGAAATTCTAAGCTTGTATATAAAGAGAAGAATAAGTGAGTCATAAGGTCGTTGCTTCATCACTAATTTATGTGGAATGTATGAAGATACATGGTTGCAAATATAAGAAGCAATTTTAATGTCAGATCTAAATGTTTCCAAAACAGGGGTGGAAGAAGGACAAATGCCCTAGTTAGCTTTAAGATAGAGCTGGGATGAGATTTGGGACACAACTCTCTGCAAGCACAAGGACCTGACCTTAGTGGCCTCCCAAGTCCTTTCCAGGATGGGATTTCCACATCTGCTTTATCCAAGTTCCCCAGTGGGTCAGTCTGATCACAGCACGCTTCTCCCCGAGCGAGTTCATGCTCTCACATGGTATTTGTATGGATGAAGCTTTTCATTGTTTTCAAGTGTTGTCAAGGAGTAGGATTGCAACTGTGCACGCGAAATTTCATCATGTCACTCGGCTGAATGCTCCTTGGGGCTGGGATGGAAGTGTCTGATGAATTTTTGGATACTAAACAAATCACTATTAATATTTAGAATGCTGAGTCATGGAAATTTGTGAGTAGAACTTCATTGTTTGAATGGTTTTGGCTTTATTTTTTTCCCGGGTAGACTTTTGAAAATGTTAAAGTTCTGGCATCAGCCTCTTCTCGCTGTTTTCCAAGGATGTTTTTGGAAAGTTCTTGGAGAATAACACCAGACTGTGCAGACACAGAAACCACAGAGCTCAGCCATTTGAGACATTCTCAAGTTTTATGGGACAGGAAGCTCTAAAACACTTTTATTCTCCCATATTCTAGGTTGTTCAGGGGAACAATGCGTGTCCAGGGTACAAAAATAGCCATGTGGGCCCAGAGCACTGCCCCTTTGAGTAGCACATGCCAGCCACCACTGTACAAGACACCTTCACTGGGAACAGCAAGCACAGCTAGAGCAGAGCCATTGGAAATGTCTGAGATGACCAGAGAGGTCCTCTGAGCAGTAAGCTTTCTCAGAGGGACTCTTACAAATAATTTTCAAAACTCTTTATGTTCACAGACTGGTAGCTAACATAGGGTTAAGCTGTGGAGGCCCCTGAGCCTCTGTGACTGTGGAGGGAATGTTCCCCCTGGTTTGCAAAGGATCAGCAGTAGGCAGGCTGCTGTTCAGCCAAGCTATGCAGATGCTCCACACTATAAAGAAAAGATCACATCTCCTTATAAAGACATTTCTTTAGCACTCACCTGCTATTCCTCCTTTCCCATCCCATTTTTTCCCGACCAAAATAAGAGTACATTGATTGTGAGCATATTGCCATCCTTTGTGTGTGAAAAACATGTCAAAACAACAGCAAGATATCTGCAAAGGGTAATATTAACAATGTCTGCCTCAGAGGGTCCTGGAGAAATTAATTAATTTATTTGCAAGATGTTCTGACTGGTGTAAGGATCCTGTAATTAAATTCCACTTACTCATTGTCAATGCCTTTATGTGCTCTCAGTAAGAAAACAAAGGAAAACATAAACATACAAAGGGACTCAATTTCAAATAAGACACACAAGAGACTCTTGTGCTCACAGAAATGATTCTTTTTTCCAGGCTTTCATTGCCCAGATCACTTTCCACAGACATGTGGCATTTCATAAACTGCATCTCCATGACTACAGGGGTGTGGGATTCCTGCAGACAGCACAAGGTGACACGTGCCATCCTGTCCTCCATGCCTGTGTAACTGCTCCTTAATGCATGACTACTTACTGCCATGCCACCCTGGCAGGACATTGCCTCATCCCCTAGCTGCAGCCAGACATCCTTGCTCCAGGAGTCTTCTACCGTGCCCTGTCTCACTTTGTCAGACCCTTAGTGTTGTGGTGCATGTTTTGTTGAGTATTTTATGTCTTTTATATTATTCAATTGTCAATGGTTCATTCCTATGTCCCCCCTATGTTGCCTCAGATAGTGTATTCCTAAATTGTTTACTACCTTTGTTGAAAAGTTCATTAAATGTCAATCCCCAGCTTGCCATCTACTGTTCTCCCTTGTATGTACTTTCTCCTCCCCTTTTTCCAGCTCTTTCCCTGTCAGTTACTGTCACCCTGCCCCTTCTTCCAGCTCCTTCCCTATCAATCATTGTTTTCCCCTACCCCTGTTTCTAGGGGCTTCTATGTCAATCCTTCCCTGGTCCAATCCAGGGAGCGTCCAGCCCCATGGGTGTGTTGGGCCATCACCCGAACCCCGATGTCCCATTGGGGTATGTGACCTCTTTCCTCCTCCTCCCGTTTGCCCTGGTTGGATCTGGGTGATGATTGACGTTGCCCCCCCGTTACTCCACCTTTGTTCTCCCCTCATTGGTTCAAGTATTGTATCCACCCCCGGTTCTGTTTCCGTATAAAGCCCTCTGCTCGGAGGGAATCTCTGGGTTTTTCTGTTCCTGTGCCCTCCTGGGAATAAATTCTTTAGAACACAAACTGAAGGCTCATCCCTCGTCCTTGCCCCCCTCCACAGCACGACACAGCCTTACAGAGGACATCTCACAGTACCCCATGCAGGAGTTCTCGCTGCACCCAGGGTTGTGCGGCTTCCCAGGGGCAGCTCATTCCTGGCTGCTGAGTCCTGGAGCTAACCGCGACCAATTTAGGACACCAGCGTGTCACCTTAGGTCAGAAGGGCTCTGATACCTCGTTACTAGAGTATCACCAAGAGGTTTGCAGAGGCAAGGGTGGGGGGAGCACACACCCCCATCTCAAGGCTAGGAAGAAACATTATACAAGGGGGAAGGAAAGTCTGACAGTGAGATCCTGGAAGTCCCTGTCTGCAGTAGGGGATGTGCTTCTGGGACCATGAGTACACAAGTACAACCAGAGAACTGTTTAATCAAGTCATTTAAGGGATTCACGGGATAGAAGATACAACATCTTGGTCACTAATCTGAAGGACTTTCATTTTAGCAGAGCTGCTGAGGCAAAGTCTTAACAAGATTGTTACTAAAATGCAGTGTTATGAAAACCATTACCTATGATTATCACCATTGAGCCCTGTGTGAATCTGCATTTCTGTGAAATCTGGATCAAAATATATTTTTTTTATCAGAAGAAAGAAATTTTTACTACTGCTTTCACACAGAACAGTGCAAGGTTACCTGCAGATTTTAAGTGGGAAGCACTGTAGAAAAACGAGCTCAGTGGAAGATGCAAATGGGGGCGATCTTTACAGCATCTGAAGGAGATAAACAGTCTGCAATCCAAAGCCTAACTGATTCTTTAAAATATTTCAGGGAGAAAGATGAAGGAACACACCACAAAGCACACCTCTCTCATGGTAAGTCCAGAAAAGCACAGGGCTTGATCTTCTTTGATTCATTTGCTTCTACAATACTTCTGCACAAAAACGATGGTTTAGTGGCCCTATACTGGGCATTACTGTACCCCCTACTGCCAGTTGGACTGGACAAGGAGCTAGCAGATGGCTGTTTTCCAGTTTGATTTGAAAGAAGTCATCTCAGAAGAATACTCTTTGTCCTAACAGCCACGCAAGAAAAATGTATGTGTCAACATGGAGGAACAGAGAGACTCAGATCATCAGCTCTGGTAAAATTAGAAAGAAGCACAATGGAATCTATTAATGCTACTCACAAGCAATAGGGGCTGTAACATAAATCAGAAGAAACATAAAAAGCTTGATCCATCCACGAAGATTACAACAAGTTAATCAGAAATAGCAGCAGCAGGGTACTTACTATGCCAAGAAGAGACTTCACTTCATTGAATATCATACTTACAATGAGCTACTCTGACAATAACCTGCAACATGAGCATGAGGAATCTGGAAAGTTAGAGAGCAGTCCCATTTTAGTTTTTGAGTTAGTTTTGGTTCAGAAAGAAAGATAATAGCAACGGATACACCCCTCAGTTTGTGTTCACATGGAGGGTACCCACACAAATTGTAGGTCTTGATGATTGCTCTTGCTAGCACAGAGCAGCACTGAAGACACTGCCTGTGATGCTGCCATCAAGAAAAGAGACCATTAATCTTCTAATGGTCCTCACATCCTTGAAGAAAACCCAACACAGACCTACAGCCAAAAATAACAGCCATCAGTAGATACTTCTTGCAAGGACGGGAGTAGTACTTCGACCGAACACAAGAAAAGATCCAAGCTCAGAGGCTAAAGGGGTCATCTCGTGGTGCTGCTTGACAGAGATGTCAGTGACCACATCCTGTTGTGGTTTCATCCCATCCAGCAGCCAAGCCCCACACAGCCACTCGCTCACTGCCCCACCAGCAGGACAAGGGAGAAAATCAGAAGGGTAAAAGCTGGAAAACTCACAGGTTGAGATGAAAGCAGTTTATTAGGGAAAGTAAAAGCTGTGCACACCAGCAAAGCAAAACAAGGGATTAATTCACTTCTTCCCATGGGCAGATGTTCAGTCACCTCCAGAAGAGCAGATCCCCATCACATGTAATGAAGACATGGGAAGACATCATCACTTCAAATGTCCCCCTCTTCTTCCTTATTCCCTCCTTTTATATAATTATTATTTATGTAATGAACATGATGTCATATGGTCTGGAATATCTCTTTGGTTCGCTGGAGTCACCTGTCCCAGCTGTGTCTCCTCTTAACCTCCCAACAGTCCCATGCACTCCCAACTTCCTTGCCAGCGTGGCAGGAAGAAAAGCAGAAAAGGCCTTGGCCCTGTGTGAGCCCTGCTCAGCAATAACAAAAACATCTCTGTATTATTAACCCTATGTTCAGCACAAATCCAAAACATAGCCCCATATTAGCCACTGTGAAAAAAGTTAACTCTACCCCAGCCAAAATCAGCAAAGATCCCCAGTCTTCTGATTTGTAAAGCAAGAAAGAAGTCATGAGTATTTGGAATTTTTTTTTTTCATTAAAAAAAAAAAAGGTTTTGGGCATTCTCCCTTTAAAACAGCACAAACTTAAAACTTCATGGCTGTTCTGCATATGTGTGTGTGTGTGTGCTGGGCCATGGGAAGCAAAATGTGTTAGGAAACCAGAATAGTAAATTTTAATTTAATTTACCGTACCGGATGGAGAAAAGGGACCTAGCTGTTTCCTCACTGCTTATGCAATCCTTCCCATTGAACACTACCTCACAGGTCATACACCTCCTTTCCAAACATAACACTGCCTCATATAAAAACTTAGGAAAACATATTGAAAGGTCAAAATAACAGTAACAAGTTATAAAACTATTTTACTTATTCAAGGTTTCTATTTCCAATATTCTGTCTTTAATCTTCCACTTTTAATATTTACATACACTTTTGCAAACTTCATTAGGGTGATATTTTGAGTTTGGGTGGACAGTGTTAAAGTGTTAATCCCTGAATGCATTTAAACACCCCAACCAGACTGTGTAACTAAAATATTTAATGTTTCTATGGGTCTCTCTCTCTCCACTTTCTTGCGAGCAGTCTTCCTTAAACTAATCCTGAATGCCCTAGCAGAAGCTCACTTTTCTGTTGAGATGTTCTGCCAGCATCAGTAGGTATTTTATACTCATGACAGAGGGGACTAAGCTGGGGTTGGTCCAGATAATGGAAATCTCAGCAAAGCATGAGATTGTCATCCTCCCAATGTGAAGTATTCCTTCTGATGGAAACCAGACCATGGAGAGCAAAGAGGGAATTACCTGTGTTCAGGCATTGTCCTCCCTAATTTGAGACATTCTCCAGGGTCCTGCCATCAAACACAAGTTAAAATACTTTCTAATGATCCAGCTTCTGGGAAGTAATCATAGAAACTCATGGAAGTTGTCTCAAAGGAAATTTCCAATTTATTATTTTGAAAAATGTGCTTCTAAGCAATTTTCCCCAAAGCATAAAAGAGGCCAATGCATAGCTAGAAATGGGATTTTGGTCTTCTAAAGAAAGGCATAAAACCCACCCCAGACTTCAGTTCTTCAGCATCACTCACTTTCCTGAGACGCAGAGCATGGGCTCATGGCTGTGTGAATCCCACAAAAGTTAATTTAGGAGCTGCTGCTGATCAGTGGGGATGCTGCATTTGTTGTGTGCAATATTCACAAAGCACATGCTCTTCTCAGACTGCTTATCATCTGTTTCCACACCATTTGTCACCACCTCTCTGTCCCTGGCTACCTCCTGCCATAACAGAGCAAGCAGAGTAGAACATACAACCCATACACATCTTTCAGTCCCCTGCAGCAGTTCAGGTTTCATCACTGCATGTTGCGTGGAGAGAGGTCAGGATTGCTCCATAGGTCCCTGACTTGTCCCACCTGTCTGGCAAATTGCTCCCAAAAAGCAGGTAATAGAACACGATTAGAATGTAGGGTGAAAATAGCCGCAGATTGTTACACTATCATATGGTTTTACTTTGACAATATTTGAGGGGAGGGGGCAGATTGCAAGCTCAGACTTGCCCAAAGGCAGAGTAATTCTGCTTTAGGTGAATTGTCACTGAAGCTTGGTACAGCAGTGTTACTTTGTGCTGGGGAAGGTTATGAATGGCACATTGACAGCTTGGCTAACAGGCAGGTGTAAAAAGAATTTGTGATAACATGATTGTGTGCTGTCTCTTCCTTCGCATCCGAACAATATTTCTTGTGGTATCACGTGAAATGGTGGTGTCTTAATTGAACCTAAAAGCTCTGAGTCCTTGATGGATCCTGAGGCTTCTGTGACAACAAAATTGGGTAATGATTCCAATATGAATGAAAAAATTCAAATACTAAAGCTTCTACTACAATTTCTCAGCTCTTAGCTGTCTCTCTTATCCCAGTTTTAAAGCTTTATCTGACTCTGGGCAAGGAATGCAAAGCCCTGCAGGATTTTTGCTGCAGTCTCCAAACCTGTGTGGCTATTGTAAATTGAGAGTGCTGGTGGATAAGAAAGATTTTTTTAATTGTATTTGAAAGATTGTTTTCTGAGCACTACACCAGCTGCTGCATATCCTGTCCTATATCCTACTGCTCTGCCTGAGCTACAAGTGCAGTTACACATAAGCTTTGGCTGTGGCTCCCGCATCTTCAATGAAATAATTAACACTTTCGGCTGCGCGCATTCGGGATGCAAATTGAACTTCAGTAGCTTCAGCTTACTCTCTTGGCCTACAGGCTTGATTAACCACAGCGATGTTACTCCAGGAAACCTTTGCACCTTTGCACACAGGACGTTACTTTTATCTGCAGGAGTGAAGGAAGCCGGAGTTTCCCCTGCACATCCGCCGCATTCTCCTGCGCTCATCAGCGCTCCGGTACGTGGAGCACCACGCCTCATTTTGTCAAAGGGGAGCAGCGGGTCCGGGCTGAGGCGCTCCTGAAGGCGCCCACGTTGTCCCGTGGCGCTGGCAGGAGCTGGCAGCCCAAGGCAGAGGAGGATGAAGGCGCTGAGGCTCTGCCTGGGCACCGGAGGCTCCGGCACCATGGGGAAGCTCACACGGCGCGACTGGCTGCTCACCGGCAGCGCCTCCGGTCGCTCCCTCAGCCCAAAACTTCCCCCCATGTCTTCTTAGCACGAACAAGGTCCTGTCACCTGTGTTTAGGAAGAAAGGAGAAAGGCCGGGAAGAGACGGAGCCTCGCAGACTGCTCCCCGGAGACTCTGCCTCGCCTCGGCTTCCGCTGCACGCTTCGGACGTGATGGATGGAGGGGTCGGTGCTTGGAGACCGGATGAATCATATTTTCCGTGTTCAGCTGTAGTCTGTGTAATTTCTTTATCACAGTGCAGAACGCATTGAAGCCCAGGCGGCCGCAGCGCTCTGTGGGCTGCCTTCTGGTTTCCTCTGCCATCAGGACGCGGTGCCATCCAGCTGCCCCTCCTTGTGCAATCCCCGGCGTTCTTCAGGGCACTCACCTCTTGGCAGCTGTCCTTCTTCTCTTCCCCTGGTGCAGCAGGCCTCAGAGATGCTGAGAGATGATAACTCCTGCTCAGTTGCTCACCTTTGTGCCCCAGTAACAGGAATTGCTTGGAGAAGCGCACAGAGAGCATTAACAAAGTGCTTCTCTCATCTGCAGCCCTGAAGCTAATTTGGCTTCTCCTCACCTTGCCTTTCCTTTAGGAAGCTTTGGTTCCTCCTGCTGAGCATTGCTGCAGAAGGAGATGGACCATGCAAAAGGGAAGCTGGAGTCGTGTGGTGTTCCCTGCTCAGCTACTCGTACCTGCTTTGGCTGTGCAGGCAAGAAGTGGCTGTACCTCTGAACTGAGCACCGAGCTTCTGCTCCTGAGCATATTGCCAGGAAATGCTGCGTGCGTCTGTCAGCCTCACCAGGGCCCAGAATAGCTCTGCTCTCTGCCTGCCCCAGATCTTCACCACCCGGGCGGATTTGCTTTTTTAGTTCTGTCACAGCCCTCACATGAGCTGCCCAACTTGGAGCAAATTTTTCAGTCATCAGTCATCTCTTTATCCACCAGACATCATGTCACACTGGTCACTGTGCCTTTCCATGTCATGGGGTCCTGGTTTTCACTCTCTAGCTACACCTCCACTAGTAAGCGATGCTGTGTCATGGCTCTTCTCCTGGGGTTTTTCCACACTGTCAAATTACCTCTGTGGTTATATTGCAAGATTCAGGCCAACAGCCCACAGCACTGTCTCAGATGGTGCCCAGGACCAGTCTAAGGTCAGCAGGGACAGGTGTCATCCTTAACAGATAGGGTGGGTGCAATTACCCTCATCTGGAGGGTGAAATTTACTACTCTAAAAACAAAGTCCAGGCTGTGCCCCAGGGACAACAAACAGTCCATTTTGTGAATGAGGATAAGAACTAGAGATCTAAATTCTTTCTCTGTAGAAAAAGTCCATCACCACATGCACACCTCTAGGGGGTTTCAGGTCACCAGCCTTTGACAGTTTAAATCTAATCATCCACTAGTTTCCCTCTTTGTAAAGGAACAGAAACAGGAACTTCTAATGGGCAACCTAAAATAGATGAAGTGAGTCACCAACAGGAGACATCTGTTACTATCCACTAATTAAAGATGGAGCCAAGAGAACTAACTCAGACAACTTTCTTCACCCAGCTAAACTTGGGTGACATGAATCTTCTTTTATGTGGTTTTGCCTCTGCCTAGCCTACTAAATCCTAGGACAAGACATTGCCATATGCATGTTTAACAAGTATGCTTGTACAAATGTACAAATGCAGAGTTTCCTATGGCTTTTGAACTGATCATTCCTGCCTTCTGAATAATTATTTCTGCAGAATTAACATTCTGAACGTTTACTTTCCAGAGGAATATATATCATGCCATACAATCTGTGGTGTGCAAGATTCTAGATTCACATAATAAATTAATCTCAGATATATTTTTAACCAATATGTTTGTTCCCTCAGTTATACCACATGGCTGAAGGAAAATATACACTTCTTTTCATCAGATCCCACAGCTCAAGCAGCAATAGCAGTAGTAGTGACTCTGACCAGCATATTTACGAATATGTTAGCAGCACCATCATCTTATAACCACTGAGGGAGGCATTTATGACAGCAGGAATAAATGAGAAGCTAAAAAGGGGTTCTGCCTGAATCCTGTTCTTTTCCACTTTTCCATTGTTGCAGCAGGGATGAGGCAGGAGTATCCAAAGAAGGCATGTTTGCTTCTCCAAAATACTGGTATGACAATTCTCTCTGAAACAGGGAATAAAACTCATTTTCTTCTTGTCTCCATGTGCTCACAAGTGTGTGAATAAACATAAACTGACTTAGGATTTGTATGAGTGTGATTCTGTGAAGCACCATTTTATTTTGCACCGCCAAGCTTTTGGCACATCTCATGAGGAAAGGAACGGTTCACAAACCATGCAAGTCTCCCTAAAACACACATTGTAAAACCCGTGGTGTGTTCCTAGCCACTGTACATGCTGTTTGTTCCACTTACTCCCTTCCAGCATTAGTCTTCGCCTTTCAAAATCCTCTGATTTTCCCCCTCTCGTTGAACGACATTAGTTACTATGGAAACTGATCTGTGGATACAGAGTTTGGTGACATCCACATGGAAGGGATGCTTCCTAGGAACCTAAATATCGACTGGATGGTTATATGCCAACACTGCATATGGCTTAGATTTTGTAAAGACCCACAGAAGGTCACTGAGGGAAAAGAGGTATTAGCTGAGGTTATGATGAAGGAAACCCCAGGTCCACACGCAGGTATGTTTGGCAGTCCCATGACCTTCCTGGTGACACAGCCCTGTGACTCAGAGGGAGAAGAACCAGTGACAGGCTGTGCTGAACCGCAGGGCTGTGGATTCCTCCCAGGAACTGCTCCATACCGAGAGAAATACACAAGGTCACTACAGCGTTTGAGGTGAGCTTTAAGGATGCTTACCAGAGAACTCTTAGCTAAAGTTAAAGTAATTAAAGAAAAAAAAAAAATGCCATACACAGCACACCAAAAACGTTTGTGACCTAGCTGTTTCAGTGAGGTCTTTTCTCATAACACAGAAATTCACCTATTGCACAAAACCCTTTGCGAAGACGCACTTGGCTGGGTGGAACTTTGCTGTGTTCCTACGAGGAGAAAAACTTCTTAGAGGGATTAGGTCCACCAGAAAACGACTGTAACAAAGAGAAGAGGGCCTTGCCCTCAAGTAGGCAGCACCTAGCAGAGGAGCAGAACCAGGCAGTAGCAGGTACCAGCCCCTTTGTGGGTGTCATGCCACACTTCACTGGAAATGCCCAGCCCCACCGGGCCACGTGGGGATGCCTCTTGGTCCCACTGCTCATTAAATGCTGCTTTCTGTTCTTGTTAATAAACATACTAGATATCACCTCCTGAGGCCAGGCAGAGGCATGTGGGGAGGACAACCCCCTTTCCTTCTGGGCAGAGGGAAACCTGTGGGGCAGGCAGGAGGGAGGTGGCACTGCAGGCAACAGGGCAGAAAACTAGGATGAGGGGACTGGACACAGCATGTTCTCAACCCAGACTTATGGATTCCTAGCCTTTCTTTTTGATAGAAACGAGAATCCTTTTCTAGAACAGAGGCACACAAGCTGAGTTGGGGCATCGTGCTGCAACCAAAGGTGGATGTTTCAGAGCAGCAGTTGTTCATATAGATTTTTTTCCTAACTGTGTTTCCAGAGGAGTAGGAGACATCTCCAAGCATCTCCCAGTGTTTCTCAGCACAAGTCACTGCCAGGGCAAACGCTGCCAAACAAGTCTTGTAGGGGGATAAAATCCTCAGAGTGGAGGGATCATTTGACTCATTGGGTTGGGTAGGTTTTTCCTTTCACCTACAACAGGTCGGCTGGCTTCTCTTAAGTATTGAAAATCCTATCTATTTACCTGGATGCATAAGGAGCAGGCTAGGGGTGTGGGTTCCCTCCTCACCTTTTGCTCCTTACCCCACAACCCTGAGGGTGGATTACTTCCTTTGCCCTTCCTCCCCTTGAGTAGCTCAAGAGGAAAAAGCCTACAGTAGATTTAATGATCAATGGCTGAGAATAAAATCTGACCCGATTACAAGCTCCTCTTGAAAGGTAAAAAAAAAAAACCCAGAGGTTTAGTACTTTTTGGAGGCTGGTGCCATTGCAGCAGTAGCAGACCTAGTACAGGCAGTAAGGTAAAGAGGTCCAGATTGCATATTTCAAGTGGAACTATACTCATTTCCAACCAAGTAATTAAACACCTTGCACTGTGCTGTCACATTTTTGTTTAGCATCTACGTGAAAAGTCATGTCCCATTTTTAGACGGCCACCTCCCTGTTCACACTGATCTTTATAAGGAGCACACAAATGCCTGTCTATATTTAAAGGGGGATTTTTGCAGAACCCCAGAAATTTCAGTGTGACAGAGATTTTAGGCTGAATGCAAACCAGTACATAAAGTGATGAGTTTTGCACAGTTTACCTGAACTTTCAGGACTTGTTGTCTCTCACCAGGCTGCCCTCTGGCACTGTCCCCATCCTTCTCTTCTCCAGTCTCTCAGGGCATTAGCAGAACACAGGCTTCCCCAGCAAGGGGAGTGGCTCTAACACACTCCCCTGTCATTTCCCAGTGCATCAATTGTAGGGATTTTCCAGAGGGCTTTTTTAGATCCACCTGTTGTTTGTTCAGCCAGCCCCACAGAAACATATAAACCTGTTTTACTTGAAAAGGGAAAGCAGGCAAACCTCTCTGCAATTAGATTGAGCTGTCTGTCTGCTTTCAGCCAAGAAAGAGCTGCCAGCCATGTTGAAGGAACAATTTACCAGACTGACATCTGAAGAGGAACAGAGTGGGTCCCCATGAAACTTTCTCTTCAGCCTCAGGAAAAAAATATCTATTCTATTCCCACGGTTTTCGCTGATTCCCTCTGAATCTGTGTGAGGCATGATGGCTCTGAACTGTTGTTACTTGAAATAAACTGGTGGCCTATCCCTAACTAAAAACTAGTATTTAAAATGTGACAGAGGAGCAAGTGTCCAAAAATTAACAAGCTGGTGACCCTGATGTAGAAATTAACTGCCAAAAACTCAGGTTCTAAAATACATGTATTCAAAATTTACTTTAAATAAATTTTGCTAGATACTAATAATTAAGATACAGAAATAGACTCAATCTACTTCTGGTATTGTAGGAATCTTGTGTGCTACATACACTCAAAAAATAGAAGTGAAGCAATAGCAAAAAAAATAGCAAAAATTGCACCTGATGGGAAATCAGTTGGCTGAAATCCATGCTGGTCAGAAAGAGAATGACTACATGTTACAATAAGTTATGCTGAGGAATAATTGAGTGAAGAACTGGAAAGAAAATCAAGCAGCAACCCCTCCCTGTCTCTTCTAAGAAGAAGATGTCTCAAAACTTAGCGACACTTTTGAGATGGTAAAAAGTAGCTTCAAAGCAATCAGCAGGACAGCTGACACCCTAGAGCTGCAGAGTTCCAGACAGAATGAAAAAAAGGACGCTGAATCTGATTGCTAACATACTCTGTCCCTATCCAAGCAATGCCACGGCAAAAGGCAGTGGAAATTCCAGAGCCAAGACTTGCAGTAAAGTCAAAAATGAAAGCCAAGACAGGAAGATGAATAGAAGGGCAGCACCATCCTCTGCTCACCTGCATCAACCAGCAAGACCTCTCCCTTATTTGCATTTGATTTTGCATACTGATGTGCGCTCTAGACTCGGAGCCAAGGGACTGAATTTTTATTAGGCATCGGCTGTCAAAGCACAGACAGCGGCAGCGTAGCAAGGCTTGAACAGCCTCAGTTTAGCTAAGCGGGACCGCGGCTGCTCTCTATAAATACACCGGGTGGGGAGAAGCGCCAGGGGGAGGGGAGAGCTATTTCCGATGAGAGAGATTTCCCAAGAAGAACAAATGGCTGTAAAGGGAGGGCAAGAGCCCTGCCTGCAGAGGGGACAGGCTCTGCCGCTGTGACCGCCCTGCCAGGCATTGCCTGGACTCAGACCGGTCCATTGGGAGCAGCAGCTGGGCTGGCATGTGCCCTGGTGGGGGCAGAGGATGGCACGAGAAGCAATTCAGAGCCCGTGGGTTTGCCAAGGTGTGCTTGGGCAGCTGTGAGCTCTCAGGACTCAGGGCAGCATCCATCTGCATGCCAGGGACACCAAGGCTCCCAGCATGGGGGCATTGTCACGGACTGGCACCCTGGTCCATGTGCCTCTCTAGAAGCATCCATGTCCCAGGTCCCTGTGGGACAGCCACATGTTCAGCAGAACTTTCCTGAAGATTTTGTCTGGAAAGCCAAGATTTCAAAACAGGGGATGGGGTTGTCTCCATGCTGCCAGCAGCAGTGACTGTAAAATGAATACAAAAAAATTTAAATAAACACTAAAAAATACCCAGGGAAGTACTGCAGTGTAATTCTTTGCTGCTGGTGTTCAGAAACACTCAGTAAACAGCTGGACAAACATTCCGCTTGAACAGTGAATTATCAGACTTGAATAATCTCCACGTTTCTCTTTCCAGGACAGACACAGAGCGGAAGAACTGTGAAAGAGGAAAAGCTCCACCACAATGGGTGGCAAAGAAAGTAACAAATGGGACACATGACAGGGGAGACCCGACTGTGCCTTTAGCCCAGGGCCCTGGAGGAGAAGAATGATGCAGGACGGGGCCTTGACAGGGAACCACGCATCCCTTCTGCTCCACCAGCTTGTCCCTGGGTGCAGGGGGTGCTGGGCCCCGGTGCAGCCGGCCTGCCATGCTCTCAGCCCTGCTCTGGACCCCAACAGGAGGGCAAATCCCTGGCCACAGGCCCACAGTCCTCACACAGGGCAGTCCCTAAGAATCTGGCACTTGCAGCACACGTTTTTCTCCGAATACAGCGAGGTGGTTATCATATAATATCATTATATTCAAAAGGCTACTGTCAGCTTACAGACAGCCTGCTTCTTCTTTTCTTTTTTCTTTATTTTTTGCCATAAATTGGAGTAAATAGAAAAGGCTTGGAAGGTTTGCTGGGGAAGGGTGCTCTGTTCCAGTAAAAACAGCCGGTTCAGATAAAGAAATACTGTGTTACTATGAAGTAGCCACACCACAAGCAAGACAGTGCTAGGAACCTAACGTCAAAACTAAGTTCAAAACCCAAATTAAAAACTGCATTACATCCCCCAAGCTAGGAAACAAACACAGAATGTAAAGGAAGATTTTAATTTTTTTTACTAATCTCAAATTTAATAAGTACTGGTATTTCTGGTAGCACTAGTAAAGAAATACGTGTTTAAAATAGAAATTTTCAATACTGAAAGCAAGGTTGTAGACTGTAGGGTATAAAAGTTTCCCAAAACTGAATTCTCCCTTTTCAAAACTAAAAGATATTAGAAGAAAACTGATACACACTGGACTCTTGAGGCCTAGTATGAAGCATTTGTGCAGAACAGGGAAACAATTCTGGAAGAAATAGTGAACTCTAGGTTGAATGCTTATGTTGTTTTCTACCCAAATTTATTTAATTCTTAATTGTCAAGATCACATCAGAAGGCAGGTCTCTGGCTTGCAATAATGGCTTAGCAGCAACAGGATAACAAGATGTAAAATAATGCTGCCACCAGACCTATCTCAACTCCTATTGCAGCTACTGAAGTTCACCTTAATGGTTTAATCATATTCTGACTGCGCAGTCACTGTAGGATTCAGAGCCCCATCAGAAGGGTGATTTGGAGACCTCCAGTGCTGAAGGTGTTCAAACAAGAGAATAAATGGTCCTTGTTTGTTGTGAATTTGTCTATATTTGGTATCCATCTACTTTCCTGACAGGACCATTTGTAAAATGCATAATTTTATTATGCCTGCCTGGGAATTACCTCACCTAAAAAGTCTGTTTCAGCTGATTGGTTTGAAGTACAGTACACTGCAAAATGCTCTTCTTCAACCATGTAATCTAGAGTAAACCCAAAGTTTATCAGCCTCCTTATCTGACTTCCTACATCTCGTATCAAAGCCCTTCACTTCTCTGGTGATGCTTTCAAATAAATGTAAGAGGCTTTTCCTAAACATGGGATTTATTCACCAGGTCACTCTGGGATCTCATTCATAAAAAAAATCATGCTGTAAGAGAGATGGCAGAGAGATAAGAGCTGAACAGCTTTCCAGCTGGGGATATGAGATGATACAACTTTAGAAGATGCTGCTGGACTGAAGGAAAGCTTGGTAAACACCAGCCCAGTTCACTGGGACAACGCATCTGTGTGAGATCTACAACTGGCTGGGAGGAGCTTTGCTGCAACTCACAGCAGAAACCAGCTGTTCCCCTCTAATTTTGGTGATCTCACCCATTCCTTCTCAACATTCTGCTTTCTGAAGCTCTATCTACCAGAGTTTTGAGGAAATTATCTCAGGATAATGGAGCATTTTCCCTTTTTTATCTGGAGCAGGACCCTCAATGAAGTTCATCCAGAATCACCTTTGGCCAGGGTAATTTGAAGATCTGACCCAAACTGTCAGCTCCCTGCGGCTTCTAAGCTATCATCCTCCTCACCCATCCCTCAGGACAGTGATTTTTACTGTCACAGCTGATTTTGATGCCAGTGTGGGGACTTGTTTTCTTTCTTTTAGTTGACGTGCTGCAGAGGTCCTGCTGGGAGTAACAAACATCCCTATCCATTCACAGGGACCAAAACTCACACTGAGGGGATATTTTGGGAGTGCAAACAATCAACTTCAATGGAAAATTGACCAGAAAAGCCATTTCCAAGCAGCACTGCTGATTCCAAATACGTAGAGAGGAGTTTAGCTGTGTTAAAAAGATCCCAAGCAAACAGCGTAATAAATCATTCAAAGGGAAGAGCAGTCCCTATATCCCCCATATCTGCCTTGCAGCGCAGAGCTTGGCGTTGATGTGCCTCCTGCCCCCCGTCTCCAAACTGATCCAGAGTTATCCGTGATGGTGAGGGGATTTTTAGATCTGCAACCAGCATGCATTCAAGGACCAACCTGGCTCCATTACCCCCGGGCAGAGACACCGTGCACGTCCCGTGTGGGCCCCTCATCCCCCGCAGCCGGCCTGCCCAGGCAGCCGGGGTGAACGGGGCCGCCACACCCACCTGTGCCGAGAAAAAAAGCACTGCTCTGGCACAGACATGCCCACCCCTGCACCCCCCTGGGCCAGTCCAGGGCTGGGGCCACTCAGCACTCTCACAGGGAAGCATGGGTGCCAAGGAGTTCTTCCCCAATGTGCTTTGGATGGGGTCACTCACATTTGAATAGCAGAGAAATTCACCCACCCCCACCAGTCTGCCCCGGCATTAGTCAATGCTGCCTTGTTTTCCTTGTTTGCAAGTAAAGCCAATGAGCAACTAGAGGTCAATTCTGCCTTCTAGATACTTTTTCAAAGCTTGCACAAAGAGGTATGGAGTTATAGCAGGAAATAATTTAAGAAGTATATTATTGTATATTAATTTTAAGATTTTCTTGTCCCTCTCATACGAGAGTGGCAGTCCTTCATTTTAATAGGATGAAGATATTCACATCCCTGAATATGGACTGTTGGACCTCTCCCAGTGGCTGTTCCTACCATGTGATCTAAAATTCCTGTTTTCTTTTCCCCAAGCTTGCAGCAAACAAAAGCATTTGTTTAGGGGGAAGCTTGTCTAGAATGATGCAGTTCTAAACAGAATCCCATGGAGAAGAGAGAGGAAAAAAACATGGACTAGGTAGGAGAGGTGGAGGGCAACAATATTTACTCCAGACTTTCATAAGAGATTATGGATATGAAATGATGTACACAGCCCTGCAAGAAGTTTAGCAAATCCTGTCAGCTCCATCGTGGATGGTCTCCTTCTAGCTAATCTCTTGCCTTATGGGCAGCTATGAGCTAAATATAAATTCCAGGTACAGCTGCATGAGGAATACACTGCCCATTTTTTAGCAACACTAAGCCTGTGCCAGTGTATGTAAACCTAGAGAGGGAACAAAAGTCAGTGGAAGTCATGCCTGTGTGTGACAGAGTGGAATAGCAAGATGAGCAATACTGGAAAGAGATGTGACTCCACTGAAGTCACAAGGGCTTCTCACTGCCCCCAGTCGGCTCCAGCCTCAGACCTGGGAGGATCTGGGCATATGTAAAAATAGGGTGTGGAAACAACCTTATCATTTTAGCTGCTTTCCTGTTTTACATTTGCTGCCTGCTTTCAGCCACATCCCAGGGGCTGGGTAGGGTTAGTGCAGAGCTGTTATGCCAACTCATTCTTGACTCCCTGGTGAGAGAATCCCCTCCCTTGCTTTTTGTAGTGCCCAAGTGCTGCCAAGGGATCATCGCAGGGCTTAGCACAGGGCTCATGTTGCTGTCTCACTGTATATTGTACTATGATGTTATTCCTTCTTTTCTGCCTAAGCAACAGCTGCAGTAACTTTCCATCCCCAGGCTAATTCACCAATTAATCCAAACCAGGATTTCCATGAGGTTGCACACACCTGTGTCTGGCCATATTTTCTTTTTTTGCCTCATTTAGTGCAGGCAAGAGATGGGAAAGTCTGACCAGTGAGTAAATCTACCCCAGCCTTTTGCTGTCAGCTGGCTGCCAGCAGACAGACTCTGGGCACAGGGGTAGAGCGTCCAGATGTGTCACTGCCAAACTGCCTGATGCCAGAGAAATATCCCTTGTCATACCAGGCTTTTTTAAAACTTCTCTCCACAGATCAAAATCCCTGTAGCCAAGCTAATGTTGTTTGCCTCAAAACTGTTTCCGTCAGAGGAAAGAAGAGTGGACCTGCTTGGGGACATCTGCTGTACACAGCCACTTCAGGAAGAACAAAGGGAACTGCAAATAAAGGAGCCTGCATCCCAAGACTGGCTGCCAGAGTAACAAGCCATATATTTCCCAAGACATTTTCACCTTCCTCTCCTCTCAGGACGCCTCTTCGGTCTCAAGTGTCCACATAACCATACAGAGAGGGGAGAGGAAAACTTGGATTTTACACTGTTTGGTACTAACCTTTGGAGAGATCCCCAGACACATCCTTCCTCACCATCAGCTAAAGTGCCTCATCACATTTATGCTGAGTTTTTATGGAGTCTCACTGCCAGTGCCCCAACTACCATGGTCTTTTCAGTTTAAGGGTGCCCTGGGATTCACATAAGGCTGAATTGCCTTGCAGCCTATACAGTTATTGTGGAAAAACAACCAAAGCTGACCTGAAGCCCACAGGAAGGTGGCCGGCACTGTGCACAAGCTGGTGGAAAAAAGCAGGATAGGGATCAGTAGCATTGAGTAGTTCTGCTTTTGTGTGTGTGTGATCCAGCCTGGGATGGTTCCCCTGAGGAAGAAGTGATCTCCCTGAGGAAAGATTTCTAAAAGAAACTTGGTTTCTGCAGCCAGTTACCACACAAAACTTGGCAACTTGCAGCACAAACCCTTTCGAAGGCTTTTTTCCCCCCTCCTTTCTCTGCGCCTACCACAGAACATGTCATGCCCAGGACCCCAGAGAGCAATCAGGGCAGGAAAACAGTTTGACTAGGAAATCTTTCCAATGTCAACATCCTCTATCCCCAGGCCTTGCTTTCCGTGAAAAAGCGGACTTTGTGTACACATTTGCGTGGACTGCGCTTAAAGGCAAAGACCTATCTTGTGGGCTTAAAAAAAAATTCAAAAGATATTCTACAGCCTAAAGAGATTGTGCTCCCTGAGTACTCCAGTGATGTATTTAGGAACATTTAGCAATGTATTTATTTAGACAGAGCAAAACCTTGGGCTTTTCAATGCAGAGAAGCCCTGGGGCCACAGGGTTCTATACTATCAACAGTGTAAACTCCAGTCCTCAGTAAAATTGTGGAGTGATTTAGGGACTACCAGGCTATTCAGACTCCCAGGATCTGGGCTGGAACATCCATGGCTAAACAGACCCCTAAGGCTTTTTTGTCATCACCTTTAATTTCTACAGGAGCTGGAAAACCCTGGCTGAATCAGTGCTGTGACTTCTCCCTGTAGCCAGCCCAGCTAGGGCAGAGATAAGAAACTGAACCAGTGCACTAAGGCTGAAAGTCAGACTGCTGGTGGCTGGTCCTGAAGAGTGACCCAGCAGGATCTGCTGAGCTGCACCAGTCAGTTGAACCACTGGTTAGGAATTGCCACAGCATCTTTGTCTCTCTTCCATGCCTCATCCCTCCTTAGTCTCAGGGCTCATGAAAGCTAATCCTTGATGCAAAGCTACCCAAACTATGCTTCCCTTAGGGACACATATCTCTGCCAAGAGAATCCTTCAAACAGGGATGTTCATGACTACCATGCTGAAATATTGCCATTTCAATAGAAGGACTGTTAATTCTGCAAGGCAGGAAGACATGAGCATTTTGAGAATGCACAACACCAAGAAGCAGCTTACTTCACAAGACTGACATGCGCATTATTTTGAAGGAAGTTGTATCCATGACTAAAAATAAACCTATGCCATTTCCCTGCTTGAATTTCCTGTAGATCTTTAAAGAGTACAGAGACTTAACCAAGTCATTCTCTTTGAAGGCAACATTTGAGATCATTAGCAACTTGCCTGCTGGGAGGTTCTCAAATCCAGATGTCTTTGTGGTAAATTTGCACAGAGCGTTTGATACCTACTTATCCTCTCATTTACAAACCACGTGCAACTCATAAAGTCAGCACTGCACTAAGAGAGGCATGACTGGTGACTGCTATGCTTGCAATAGACAGACCTTGGATTAAAATGAGGCTTTGTTGTTAAGTGAAAAGTTAACTTCCAGGCACAGTTCTTAATTTAAAACATCTGAAAAATTAACATTCTCATTTGGGCATTTTTCCAGGTCGGATGGTAGTGCCTGGATATTCTCTGGACAAACTATCTCATCCCCAGTAAATGTCTAAATATTTGGCTCACTTCTCTAATGTATGTAAGTGAAGAATTATGTTGCTTTTATTAATCACCCCAGAATACGTTCATCTCCCCTGATCACAGGTTTTGTTTCACTGCTGTGTCTGGCTCACTAAAAGCAGAGCACTTGTGTTACACCCTCCGACAGCCCCCACACACTTTGGCTGTTTCATATTTGGATAATGCCAGTTGCTTTCATTTTGTTAATTTCTTGAATCCCTTCAGCACCTGTCAGCTCTAGAGCTTAAATATGCTATTATTCTAGGGGGGTTGGTGGGGGCTTTTTTTGTTTGGTTGGTTTGATTTCTTGGTTTTGGGAGGTTTGGGGGTTTTTTATGTTGGTTTGATTTGGGTTTTGGTTGTTTTGATTTGGTTTCAGGGTTTTGTTTTTGTTTTGTTTTGTTTTGTTGGGTTGTTTTTTTTTTTTTTTTTTGGGTTTTTTTTTTACAAGTTAAAATCTCTTTACTTTT
>VYXF01005264.1:1096658-1113128 GCA_013397295.1 Polioptila caerulea | reverse complement strand
TGTTTTTTTTTTTTTTGTCTGGGTTTTTTTCTTACAAGTTAAAATCTCTTAACTCATTTATATTCCATGATTCCAAGCAGATTTAAAACACAAAGGGACTGTCCATGCAGTGCATCCTGCAGTGGGTCCCCACTGCTTTGGCTTGCTTTCCAGGCTCTTCTTATTACATCTTCAAATAGCACCTTTGCTCATGGTCATTGTAAGCTTGAGCAACCCTTTGAAGGAAGTGACTTGCACCTCAGCTTGGTGGAAACTTGGCCTTATAAGGCTGAAGAAGGTTGCATGGGGTCTAATGGACTCCAGTAAACCATGCCGAAGAACTTTGATTAAAACACGTAAAATAATCTTCATGTTCTACTTGGTGCGTGCTTCTAATGTCTCTGATGGAAAGTATAAACCAGTTTGGGGCACAATCCTTCAATAAAGACAGAAATTAAAAAATGAGGGTGTGGGGAAAATGACCTTCTAGGAAGCGTTGAAGTTGATTGGTCTAGCAGGAAAAAAAAAACAACAAAGGAGAGACCTTAAGAGCCTTTAAGGACAAGACAGATGCAAAAAGGGAGAAAAGAAATTATTCATGTGTTCTTTGGAGATAAGTGTAATGTATTTTGATTGCACCAAGAGAGACTAAGGGTAGGTGCTAGAGACAGCTTCCTCTAGTGATAAGGACAGTAAACAGTGGAAAAGATTGCCTAGGGAGGTTGTGGAATATCCATCACTCTTGGTTTATAAAAGCAAATGTGACAGATGTGAGTTGGAATCATTCTGGTATAGCTGGACCTGCTTTGGGCAAGGTCTGTGAACAAGTTTATTCCTCAAGGCAATCTACCAGAGCTATTTTTTTAATACTTGGTGATAATGTGCCTCATAGGCAGAGAGGATTAAATATGTAACACAATTGAAAAAACTCAAAAAAAGAAGCAAGATAAAAAGGCCTTGGACATCGCCAAGTTTTGGGGAGCTAGAGGTGTGCTTTAGTCTTCAAAGAGTCCTCTGATCTGTTTTTGTTTTGCATGAAAGATCCCTTTGTAGGCAGCATTAAGAAGCCTGTTGATTAAGGGGGATAAGCTGGGTCAGTGGACCAGAGTCACTCCAGATACCTCATCGAGTTTCTTGTATCCATCCCAGTGGAGAGCCTCATGAGCAGAAGTGCACGTATTGCCTGGCCAAGCAATGATTTGTGCTATAATGTTCAGAACCCTTTTGGAAGAGATTCAAAGCTAAACGTGTTTTTTGTTTTTTTTTTTTTTAAGGAAAAAAAAGAGGAGGGGCACACAAAAATTCCAGTTCCAGGAAACTAAACCATAGTTTAACAATCATACATAGAAAGGAAGAGAGAATTAAGCTGGCCATAAATGTTTATGATGAAAATGTTAGAGATCTGCACACAGTGTGTGTCATGGAGTTTTGGTTTACCAAATTTCACACTATGTACGAGGATTACAGATATCCAGGTGGGGGAGGAGGTTGCTGAGTTGTTCCTCTTCCCACAGAAGAAACAAGAAGAGTATGTGTTTCAGAGAGCCAATAGGACCATATTTCAGAATTCCAGTTAACTTCCTCTTCTCCTTAAATTGTCCAGTACTCTTATATAAGTCTCTTAAACCTTCTTCACAGTTACCTCAGTAAAATCCAAAACCATACCCATCATATTAAGGTGCCTTCCCCAATAGCAACTCATTAACAGACCTTCCAAATTCTGACTTCACTGACACAGTATTTAATGAACTGTTGAGATTCAAAGCAGAATTCAAATGATGAGGAAATTGAGGTCTAAAACAGCAAAGACATAAGATGACATATTTCCAAGAGCTTCACAGTCTTTATTTCTGTGAATATTCTCATCTGTGCTAGTATAAACTGGGAGCAACTCCACTAAATGTGGCAAAACGTCCCAATAATTGCACATCAGCATAGTCCCACTGTGACATCATGATCAGTCCTGAAAGTACTCTCATGAATTACCATTTAGATCGTACCTTTTTTGAAAGCCTTTAGAAATAGTTGAGAAGAAAACAACTTCAATAAAAGCACTTTACAGTTCTCCTCAGTGCATAATGACATTTGGTAAAAAGAGAAAATTATTTTTTGTTTATGAAGCTGATGTGCTTTCCAAATGCATACAGCAAAGTCAAAATACTTAAGACAATAAAGCATTTCCAAGATAAATGCTGCTAGTTTCAGGATATTGTATGAAAGCTGGCTAAGTAGATTAAAAATTGGGATTTGAGAGGTTTTGGGTACATTAGAGACAAAGAAGAAAAGACTGCTGAAAATGACATACAGACTTTTGATAGTCAAGATTTTTGATAGGGATTGATAGTCAAGATTTTCAAGCTTTGGGAAGTGGACTTGTAAGAGTAATGCTTCTCTTTCCTTTCCAAAACACTCAGACCTGTGACAACTACTGAAGTTCATTCAGAAGCAAAAAAAACCTCTGAGAACACTCCCATCTATCCTGATACAAGTGTAAGCTTTAAACTCACATCTGGCTGACTGAAATGGTCTGTACTTCTTTAAATAACTTTAAATTAGGAAACTTTTGATCAGGATTTACAGACCACTTAAGTCTCATAAACAATATGCAACTTAGTAATATATTCTTTTCAGCTGGACATCTGGAGAGGACAGAGTTTCCAACAAGTGTTAATTTCTTAGTTTTTTTCCCTTGAAATAGAAAATTACATTTTTTCCATTCAATAGAAAGCAAAAGCATAATCCTCAAACGTACATAATACACAGACTAAATCTGCCAAGTTTGCAAAACAAAAAAAAAAAAGGAGAGAGTTGGGAAGAGTGGGAGAAAGAGAATGACTTTGGAGCTAAATGACAGCAGTTGGTGAAGATGAATGAAGAAAATTGAATTCTGTGTGTTTGTATTGTGTGGATTAATTTATGGAGCTTGAATGTCTTTCAATGCTCTTACTATGGATATATGAATATTTTTGATCAAGAAAAACACCCTTGGTGAAGAATAAAGAAATTATTAGATTTCAATACTCCCAAACTCTGTAGGAAAAGTCCATGCTGAATAAGAACAAAAATCACAGATTCTTATAAACAAGTACAATTGGCCACAGTTATGTAAACATGAGTATATATTCAATTTGTAAGCACATATTAAAAGGGAGTATGTTAAAAAACATTTTCAGAATAAGACATAATATACTGAACAAAATCATAGCACAGATAAGGAATTTCTTTCCCAGGAGAAAGTTATTACAATAGAGGACCCTGGGGCTGCCAGAATGGACTGTGATTGGACTGAAGGCTCACTACAGAGCCACATTTCTCTTTTTTGGCCACCAGTGAGGATGATAACACTGACATCCTTTCCTCTGGCAGCAGTCCCACTTGGTGTAGAAGTGTGGATAGCTAATTCCATGTATGCTTAATCTTGGGGTTTGGTTTTGTTCTTTATTTAGGCCTGTGAAGCACAGTTCAGGTGGCCAGGACAGCTCACTCTCATGTAGTTTAACATTAAACAGAGAATGTTCAGGTAATGAGAAGAGCTCTCTATAAGGCAAGGGGCTCCTTGGTCCCTTACTTCTTTTATTTGCTATCCATCATCTTTCCTGGGGTCCTCTAAATTTGCACCTAAGCCTCATATTACTGTTCTAGGTCATGAATTGGTCAAGTTCCTCACAGCTGCTTTCTCCACTCCTTTCGCTCTTATGTGAATGTTCTGATACAAAATGTAAATGTTGTCATTTCTAGATATGATACAACCTCAAGTGGTACTTAAGAGACATTTTTGAGCTTCTCACCTAGCTTTTGACTGATCAAACACTCCTGAAAATTGTTTCCAGCATTTCATTTGTAACTTCACACAGCTATTAATTAAAAAGAAAATCCATACTACAACACTTTGGCTTCCTTCCTTGCAAATTTGACACAGTTCTGCAATTGTCCTAGCACAGATCACATCACTGTCAATACCTGATCCTTAGACTGGAAAATGCAACATTAAATATTCAATCAAATGCCAGCCACCACATTTGTTGACTGCAGTTTGAAGGCAACTTTTCTCTTTGGTGTGCAAGTTGGTGTGACTGCCATTAAGGCTAGAGGGGTTTGTGATTCCACAAAGGCTCCTCTGTGTCAGCCATGTGAGCATGGAGTAAGCTCAGTGAGCATGCTGGAGTGAGTGCTACCACAGGAACATTGACTGGCTCTGGAGGCATGAGAGAGCTGGTGGAGGAATGCTCTTCTTCTCTGCTTCTTCCCCTTTCAGTTTTACCTAGGCCAGCCCTCCAGTCTTAGTGTCTGCCTTTCTTTCTCAAGAGGATCTTGCTGAGCAGGTGAATCTACTCCAAAGACCATACAGTTAAAATGCCTGAACTCCCCAGATGCCAAAAGTTTTGCTCAGAATTGCATGACATGAGGCATACAAAGCACCTAGCAGAAATCTTTGCCTTGGTGCCCAAAGCATACATGAAATTAGTAAATTTGTTGGGAAAACAGGCAGCACAATGATGTCTTCCTGTTCCAGAAGAGCTCATGTGATGCTGGCTGGTGGGGCTCTGCAGTGTGCTGTGCTGCACAGTGCTAAGTGCTAATGCCCTCACTTTCATAGGGTCATTAATGCTGATTAGATCTTGAGTGTCTGTACTTAAAAAAGATTCGGGACAGGACAAAAGTACTGTGCCAGCAGCAGCTCAAAACAATAGCCCAGACCAGAACAAGGGGGAGAAACCATAGATTGCTGATTTTCTGGATGTTTGGGATTGTTTACAGAGCATTTCCCAGCTCTATTTTTTTCAGTGATAATATTTCATAACACCAATTTTGCAGAGAAAACCATGCACAGCAATTCGTGAGAAGACTGTGAGTAAAGTACACACCATACATGATGTGATATGAAATACTAGTTTTAGCCAACTGATACTGTTTTGTTATAGTCGTGAGACAAGTTCATAATGAAGTCCATTGTTTTCCTCACTGTGCTGACCTAAGAATTCCCTTAAAATTCCCTGGGTAATTACAATGAGTTTTCATAGAGCTGAGAATCTGGCCCATCTGACTCCAAGTATCTGTGAAGTGTGAAGCACAAACCTCTGAAAATTGGATTGTTTTGTCAAAAAATCATCTTAAACTTTAAATACTCTGGAAGCAAGAGATGTCAAAGTAAATTTTGCACACCTCAAAGCAGAACAAAGTAACAGGCCCCAAAGAGTAAAGGAAGATTCCTGGCTTGTGATTTAAGTGCTCCCTTCTCTAAATTTAAATAACAAATATATTTTTCAAAGTAGGAATCTCTTGGGCACTGTCATATTATGTCACCAAATAATTCATTAAGGAATGTTAGGTCTACCTTTGTTGTTTGAAGTGCCAGAGGTTTCTTTGCCTGAAATGGCCTGTTATCCCAAGGACAGAGGGAAGAGGAGGGTTCTCTCTGACATCCTTTCAGAGCACAATGGATTAAAAATAAAACAAAAAATCCTAAATAATGAGATAGTGAGGAAATTCATTCTAAAGGATTCTAGAGTGCTGTAATAGTATGTCACCATCCATAGTAGGACAAGGCTTTCTTCCCTCCCTGTGCACAAATTGTTTGATTGCTTTCACTGCCAGTTTGTTTCCTAATATTTGGCATGACATTTCCTGATTTTTGCCGTGGGCTTAGATGGGTTTGATCCAGCCTGCCCTGAAATTAATGGAAAGACTACCACGTACTTCAGTGTCCCCTTTTCCTCTTGCTGGAACCCGTTGGCTGCTCCAGTGATTTCTCTCGCTTTCATTTTGGCTCGCTGTCAAGTCCTTCCAAAACATCATGCCTCTTCTTCTGTACACACACAGAGACTGAAAGAGGGAGGGAAAAGATAAAAATCCTTTTGCCCTGTGTGGTGGCCAAGGGGCATGGAATGGTTCACATAGTAGCAGCATAGGGAATGAAGTGGGTCCTCTGTCCCAGGCAGCTCCAGCCTTCCCCACGCTATTCCCCTGCTACTGCAGCTGCCAGTACCAGCAGAGCCAAGAGTTGCTACAACTCTCTACCTTTGTCAAATGTTGAGCTTTTGTGGTCCCTAGACACAATCCCATACCTAAACCTGGCATAATGCCTCCCACTTGGGTGATTTGTCATGCAACATTTGAATTTGTCTCAAAAAAATGTATGTGAATACTGCTTCTTGTTCATGTGTTAAGATAGCACTTAATTATCTCAAGACATAACCTCTCTTTGAGTGATCTGCTTATTTCACTGCAGACACCCTGGGTTTGTGAGGTATTGTAAAGGGTCAGATGTATGCTTTCTAGGTGCTCCATACTAAACCATGTATCAGGCTATTCTCCCGCTGATGACCAACAGCCTTGCACTTCTGGTGGTGGGGTATTGAGTAACTGTGGGCTGATACTTTCTTGTCTGGCTTTATCAATTTATTGTTAAGTTCTTGGAGGATTGTCATTTGCCCACAGTGGCAGGCTTTGGCCCATAGATTTTTCCCTTTCATCCTATTTCTTGTTCTTACTACCACTTGTTTTTGATGGGGTATAGTACTAAGGGTATATATTCATCTTGACAGTAAGCATTTTCACCAGGCTGCTGTTAAAATTTTCTGCAGGGAATGTTACTATATTCAGGGATGGTTTGGCATATATTTCCTTTTTAGCAGCTTGCTTTTATAGGTCTGTGGCACTTTCAAGCAGTGATTAAGCTTTGTCATCTTAACATGATGGTGACGTAGGACTGCTCTTCCAAGGTAAATCATCTGAACAGAGTGGCCTAAGTCAGGGCTGTCAGCTGAAAGCACGAGGCTGAGGGTAACAGGCCTGCTGAAATGATTCCTGCTGTGGTCAGTGCAGTGTCTGACAGTCATCTGCTTCTTGTCAGACAGAAAGACAGTCCACAGTGTGCGCACTGACAGGGAGGGATGGGCAGCCAAGGCAGTATCAGGGTCTCAGGTAGGTCAGCTCAATTAGGCAGTACTGAAAAATACTTATGGTGTGGGTGGGAGGGCATAACCAAGATTTAACTTTTTCTGAGGCACCTGTAATGATCTATGTCTACACCATTGAATAAGGGAGGATCAGGGACTGATTCCTGGTCCCAATGTTCCAATGGAACACACTAGATCATGCCTACTAATCTGCAGGGCAGTTGCTTGAAGAAACCTAAGTTTGAATCATCCAAGAGAAGCCAGAAATGACAATTAAACACTGTGGACAATATGCTACCAGTACTCAAGTTTGTTCTCACATTTTCCCTTATTCAGAGCACAGATAAACTAAATATTATGTACATTTCATCAGCTTTGGGTTGGTTTGGCACATACCTACATGAACCCTGATCATTTACCAGGTCTTTGATATCCCTGGCCATGTCTGCCAAACAGTGACATCTCCAGGTTTTTGGAGACACACTTCAGTTTCAGAAGGTGCTCTGAGGAAGCGTTTGTGATCTGAATGCTGTGAGCCAAATGCCTTTATCTATGATGCTCTATCTCATATATCCAGACTGCCTCAAAAATTCAAGTACTCTGTGCCTGTGGGTGGGAGTTCTCCTTTGGCACATGCCCAGTTCCACAAAATTACAGCTATGAGCACTTGTTTCATATGGTTTGTTGTCAGCTTCCTTTCAGATGCTTCCTTGACAATGGTAAATAATTGGCTTGATTGCTTTCTGTGCCTTTCTCTTAACCCATTTTTCTAGCAATTTGAGCATCTCATATCTTGGTTCATCTGCTGTACTTTCATGATCAGAAAATTAAGTCAGCTATGTATATCTAATTCCCTCTTTTTGTTACACACCTCAAAATTGTAACATTGCAGTTTCAGCATCATGGAGAGTCACAAGCAATAACTCTTTAAAATGCTCTCTAGTGATTTAGTGTCATTTTCTACTTCAGTTGTTTTACACCTTCAAACTTAATGGTGAAACAACTCACATCAAACATGATTGCCAGACATTTCTTCTTCCTTAGGGTGTCTTTTGGTTCTGTGGTGACAATGAACTCAGTCAAAAAGCTACCAGCTCTCTTCTGCAGTAGGAATTAGTACTCTAAACTACAACTCAATAGCATCACATAGTGTCATTGCCTTTTCAATCATATAGCCTTATTTTGGGAATGGATAAATAATTATCTGTTTTCTGGTGGTATATAATGGTTATATGTGGTAACCATGTCTGTGCTGGGTTTTTTTTTTCCTTTTTTTCCAGGATTCAGCAGCTGTTTGATGGTGGGAAAATAGTATAAATAATGTCAGCTAGTTTAAAAAACTATTATTAAAGCCTTTTAGAAATTAGATGCAGCTTTGTTGCTTTTACCTCTTTGGCACACAATCCTAAGGAGGTCAGCAAATGCATGTGAATGACATGGCAGAAAACCACATTTTACTGTGGTTACAGTCAAATTTTATTCCGCTTCCTGAACCCTATCAAACCAGGTTGTGGCCAGCAAAAGGTTGTTAGATACATGCTGCTCCCAGGAGATTCAGCTAATCCCACTTCTGTTTTTCACAGGGATTACTCAATTCTTCTCAGATAGGAGCCTAAATGCCATTGCCAACTTTCTTTATCTAGATGAGGTCCATGATCTTGCAGAGGAGCCATTTGACTTACCTGGGTGCTTTTCACTAACGTTGGCATGAGGCACTGGGAATCATCCTGCTTCTCCAAAGCAAGCAATCCTTGTCCAAGAAGGTATTTAGTTATGAACTCCAGCTGTCTTGTCCTGGCTGCAGTGCTTGCTGAGATTTTCCTCATCCAGCCACAGCATGGGGAAAGTGGAAGCACGCTTATGTACCTGCTCCAGGGACACACCCAAAAGGCACTTTTGGGAAAACGGAGCTTGTTTATGAGCCAACCCTTCTTAGTTCACAAATGAAATAAATACTGAAATGAAGCATGGGTATCTGAAAAGAAAGAACATCCTGCTGTTCCTGCTAGGAAAAGTGCGTAAGAAAAGGGTGCAGCAAAACACGCACAGAGTCATTGTGATGTGTGTAACAGAAGATGCATATCCTGCCTGAGTTGTTACAGACATTCACACAGTGACACCCCTGACAGCCCTGTTGACCTCAACCTACAAGGGACTCAGAGTAATGCTGACAGCTTGAATTTTATACCACCCTACCACCATTACAATACTTTGGTTGACTGAGTTTTTCTCTCAAACAAGACCGAAATCTATTTGCTTCACTTATTTCCTACTACCTTACTGCTTCTTTTGTATTTGATTTCCTGAGGAAGTTTTTTAGTTTGCATCATGGGGGTTTTTTTCAGGAGAGGTTTTTTGGTGCTACCTTGTATTCATATCATTAGGTTTTCTGAGGTTTTCATCATCATTTCTGTTTCTATGCCTTTGCAGGACATAATACCACGTCTGCAAAATCTGACTCTTGGTCTCATTTCCTGCCTGCTTGATTATGCTATTTTGTATTATTTCTTTTATCAGTACATTTAATCTCAATGACTTCTCTTTCCATGATTATTATATACAAAGTTTTTGTGCAGGGGGATCTTTATTATTACTCAGATTATTCATTTTTCTCTTTTGTTTGTCTAGATTTTACCTTTGTGCGTTTGAGGTTTGCATTCACATGGGTACCTTTCTGTGTTTTCTCTCTCCTGCTAGTGGATTAGCAATTCTGGGTCTGGTTCATCTTAAATCTTCCATTTACACGGGAAACTGTTCCTCACTCTTGCATGCAGCTCCAGCTTTTGGTGGCTTTTTGAGCAACAATCTCATATTTAGGTACTTTAGGATTTGATAATCACAGGAGTTTTGAACAGTTCAGCAAAATGGTCATCTCTTCCAGACTGAGCAGATACTCTTCTTGGGTGGAAAGAATCTTGCAAAGTTTTTAGTTCTGCACGTGGGTGAAGAGAGTTTTGTGCTAACATGTCTGTTCAGCATGTGGCTGCGTGTCTCAGAGAGTGGTGTGGCCACATTTATTTTGTTCCTCCTTCTGCCTGGCTTCACTACATCCTATATCTGTTTTCCAGTGCAGCTGGGGAATGTCCAAATGATGAGCATGGTCGTCTGTATACAGGCAGCTGTGGCACAGTGCCATGATTATTGGTTTTTCTTTAGCTGAAGGATCCAGAATTCATCCCTAATGACAGATGCACTTGCAGTTGCCAAGCAATAAAGGCTCCCAGTTAGAAAATAAGCCGATGGAGGGCACAGGTTCACTTTGACATTGTGAACAAAATAATCTGTTCAAAATACTACAAGAGGTGAGAATGATGCAAAAGGAGGGCAGTGGCATTGCTGCAGCTCTACAACAGCATTCCATGGTGCTGCCAATGTGATGACAGCAAGGTGAAGACTGCTTTGTGGGAGGTTCAAACTGAATCACATCCATTTGCAGGTGCCAGCAGACACAAAGTAAAGAGCACGATGAGCACACTGCTGGCTTGGATGTGTTTTCCTTGGAGATAACACCAGTGGAAGAGGCTCAGATTAATAAGCTGAAAGCAAATGCAAATCTTATTAAAGCTTACTTGGAATCCAGTCCACAGGTCAGCAAGAAAGCCCTGTGGCTCCTTAGAAAGAGGGTTACTGTCAGTAAAACAGAGCATCAAGGCTGTTGGTGTGTGATAGATGGGGCACTAGAGAGAACACAGCCTCTATGAGTATGAGTAGAAAAGGGGTAGATTTGGGAAAGAGGGCAAGTAAGACAATCTTTGAGAAGCTTGGCCCCAAATTGTGGGAACACCCACTGCACTCCACTGCCAGCAGATAGCTGGAAACTCACTGCTAAGATATGTGCTTTGTACCTTCCTAATAATTGTCCCAGGCAGACAAGGACAGCCCACTGCTTCTGAGTGGTAACTGCAGCCTCCGGGAGGAGGAGTGCAGGCAACCAAAGGACTCTCCCAACCCTCTAATAAGCTCATTAGCATATGTCTCTGCTAATGATACACATGGAACCAGTCTACTTCCAGCTGACAGATCTCTGGGTTATTTTACTGTTAGGGGAAAAAAAAAAAGCAAACCAAGCAAACTGGGAAATCACATCCAAAAATAGATTAAAAGAACATGAGAAGTGGAAGGTCAAGAGTTCAACAGTTGGGTAGTGCCAGAACTGGGACAGTTTACATAACCTTGCTGTAGCCTCCCTAAGTGCATGCAGCAGTTAGTCACAGGAACATGAATCGTATTTTTGAGAGGATCCTGACTCATTTGGTGACGTAATGGCCAAAAGGATTAGAGAGAAAAATAGAAATATGCCTCTCCTCACATTCGGGAGGTGGCACTGTGCAAAAATTCAGCCTCACAATGGAAACTAATTTTCTTCATGCTTCTGCTATACAGCCTGCCCAGAATATTTATAATTCTTCACAAATAGTGATTAATCGTCAGGCTGCACAAGTAAGAAGACACTTTCATCCCCATTTTGTATGTTGGGGATGGGAGCACTATAGTCAAAGTAATCCCTCGGATAATCTGAGTATCCTCATGGAGTCATTTAGTTCTTAGCACCTGCTGACATTTTAGACCTGAAGATTGCTATGTTAGTTCTGTTACACAGTGTGGCTTGGAGACAGTGACAGACAAGAAACTGTTTACTTCTATTTTTTGGGCATTTGGAATTCTTTGAAAAGTGTATACTTCTGGCCCTTCGTGGGCCTATTTCCTGGAAATATATCTGCAGTTTATCAGTGCATCTACTATGGTGTTGCTGTCTACAAGTAAATGAAGAAAGTGGTATTTGAGAATAAACTTGAGCTGTATTCTACTGTAGGAAGTCAGCCTTCCCAGCCTTCCTCTAATGCTGACAGCAGGAGGACAATGACACATCTTTAAGTGTATTATCTATTCTTCATCTCTACAAAATTACGTGATGTAATATACACAGTGCCCTCTGTACTTTGAAAATACACTATCCCAAGAAGAGAATTGCTATATTCCTTGGCTGGATTATAAATGCCACAAATTATTGTTTTCCCCAGTGTTCTTATCCCACAGGCTCCCCATTCTCATTTTAAAAATATTTTAACTCAAAGACAATACCTTTTACCAACTTTTGCAGAGAATTTTAAATGCTTATTTGAGTATTTACGATAAAAGTAAGAAATTTTTTTTAGGACTTGAGTAGGATACGTAACTTCTAATACGTAACTTCTGGGAGTTATGAAAAATGGCTTTAATATTTTTATGCTATTTCTGGATTTTCTAAGGCTGTCCCATGTCTGTTTTTTTGCCCATGTCCATGTGTAGCCACATTGACAAACACAAACACATGGGCAAACACATCTGGAGCCTATAAACACAGTAGTTTAGCTTTTAGAAAATGTGTGAAACCATTTGAAGATGCTATTCTTACAGTTTAACACCTGCTTTGTTGGTTTTGGAAAACCTCTGCATGGTGTCTGAGGAAACACCTCTTCCAATTTTTGGTTTTGGGATATTCTAAGACAGTTAGAAAAGCAGGTTTGTATGAACATAAATGTTTGAGATTAGACCCTCTACAGCATTAAGGAAGACCTCTTCTGTTTATTCCTTAAAGATGTAAGGTGATGATGCTTCTTCTGTCTACTTGCTCCCACAAATGATCTACCCAATATGCAAATGCCAAAGTGCTCCCTTTCTATGCCTGCCAATACTCTTCCTTCAGCTTCTGTGTATTAGCGTGACTATTGCTGATGAGCACGATTAAGAGCTCAGTTCAAAGCTTCCCTTCTGCTTCCAGGTTGCTGTTCACACCTCAAAGATGCTGTCCCCAGGGAGACAGACCTGCCACCTCAGCATTCCCTGGCAGTAATCACCCGTGAGTCAGCAAGACCCATTTAGCACTCCCCAGTTGAAGCACCTCCTGAAAATACAGTGGGATGTTTGAGGCAAATACTGTCAGCCTCCTAAAATACTGTAGGCAAGTTCAGATCCCTTTTTTTCCCCACCACTACTCTGTAATTATTTATAATATGCTATACATGACAGGCTGGTAAAATACACCCAGCCAAAACCAAAACGAATGGAAGTGTTGCCAAGTTAGCAATGTAAAAAGGGAGGAAGTGTAAGAGAAGAGAAAATGGTGAAGCAGATTAGTGACCTATCATTCTGTGACTAGTGTCTTGGTTTGAGTGAAGAATTTGAGCATGACATTTGTTTATCTTTATGAAAGGTTATCTCAATCTACGTAACTTTATTAAAAAAAAAGGAAAAAAAAATAAAGGCATTATAACATTAAATACTCTGGGGATCTTTTAAAATACAAGTTCCTTAGGATCTGACTTTTACAAATTATGGGTCAGAAGAATCCAGCAAATAATTCTGATGGTTATTCCTGAGAGTCAGCCTAGTTTTACCAAGAGTGGCTTGACACAACCAAGGAAACTGAATTGATGTCCTGCCCTGTTATACAAAAGTGCTGCTTTTACATCTCCTTGCTGTTACAGTGTGAGCATATTTTGCTTCTGAATATATTACCTTCCATTAAAAACTATGGATATTATTTATTCATACATTCATGATAGCTGTCACTGACTTCTTGCCCACTGACAAGTTCAAAAGACACTTGTGTGACAACTCTTAACTCCTACCCTGTATTCCCAGGTGCTAAATTATTAATACTAATAAATCCTAATTAGACTCTGTAAATTTCATATTGCTGTGAGAAACCATGTATCTCTATGGGAAGATAGGAGCAGGAAATAGGAAGGAGAGGACAAAATCTTGACACTACATTGCTTAGCACAAGAGACTGCAAATGTAAGGTTTTGACAGTATTTCCATGAAAATGACTGATGGAGAAGCAGCATTTCAATGGACATTATTTCAAGATTTTAATGAATAAGTGTTTTAAAGTGAGGTTGGAGAAAGGAAAAAATAGTTTGGTGTGAGAAGGAAGGCTACATAGATGAAGGTGAAAGAAAACAGTGTCATGAACTTCAGGTATTTAGAAAAGTTGAGAGAACTAGAGGAGAGTAAAAAGAACTGTTCCGGTGTTAAATGTAGGTAAATTTAATTATTTCTTCTGTTTTACTGGGAGAACGTCTTTCAGTTTTTCTGATTCCTGAAGGCAAATATCAACACAGTCAAGCCATGGTGGTGAGTACTAAAGAGCAAGGCTTGTGTCAGGAGGAGCTGCTGTGGGGACACGTGGGCTTGGCTCACGCAGAGGGAACATCCCAGCACATCTCGCCTCTGCCACTGGGGCTGCAGGACCTCGCAGCAGCTTTGTAATCCAAAGGGAAGTACAAGTACCCTCAAGGGGAAACCCAAGGCTTCATCCTGTTCTTCCCATGCAACCACCAGCACTTGTTTCCTGGCTCCACACCTTGCTCCTCTTCAGCTATACTAGCTCAGAATCAGACTTCCAGTGACATGCTGCTGAGCCAGTTTGTCTGCCCAGGCTTACAGCAGTTCTGTGGCTGGTGTGTGATATTGGTTTGGTCTGTTTTCATTGATTAGTTGGTTACTTTCTAGTTTGGCTCATAAAAGAGTGTCAAGTAGTTTTTTGTCTGTTTTGTTGTTTTTTCCTTTGTGGCATTCTGGTTTTCATTCAGAGCAAGAGCATTCAAATTGCAGAGAAAGATCCCTTATTCCCACTTTTTTGATTATAAATTTAAGTACATTTCTTTCCTGTAGCTTTTGCAAAAAGAACACCCGGTTGTTTGATTAATCTCCAAGACGCCTGAAGTCCCCAAGAAACCTCTATTGACTTGTGGGGAGGTAAGATTACGTGTAAACCCATAAAAAAGGCAAACAAGGCATGCAAAAATGTTCCTTTCCCTAGAGCCACGTGCTGGCTTTCTGCTGAGGAGACTGGAGTATTAAGACACCATTTGCAGTCCTGATAGACTCCAGTCTGGAAGTCCATAAATCTGCTCAGCCTCCAAACTGCTCTGGGCCAGCTGAAGCTCTGTTCTGCATGAACAGGTACCTGCTGCCTGCTGCTGGCCCAGTGGCTGAAGCCTGAGCTCCTCCAGGTCTTCAGCATCAGGATCCAAATCAGTGTTTCTGGAAAGGCATAAGCAGACCTCTCCACTGAGCTGCAGTTCTCATCCAATAGGAGGAAAATCCAAAAAGTTGTTTTTTCAATTGATCTATAAGTTTCTACTCTTATGTTGATTATCCTTTTTACCTGGTGAAATAAATTATTTAAAAAATCAATCTGCACAGAAGGATTAGGATGGAAACTAAAAATGAGCTACCTAGGAGCCTGAAAAACTTGTTTCTTTGTACATCTACAATCAGGTTCAAAATGAGAAGTGACACAAATGACATTTTATTTTGGAATTCCCCATCTTCTCCAAATTCTTTATGTGAATTTGTGGAACCAACTCTGTTTGGTCCTGAAAGGTAATGATCAAGAGTCACCTACACACAGCCTACACAGTCACACAGAGAAGTGAAACCCTTTTTTGTTCTGAACACTCAGCTGCAGACATCTTGATAAGAAACAAGTTTATATTTGAACTTGTAAAACTGTAATTTCATCAGGAAATCAAATTGTCAAGATGACATAGTTCTCCGGTTAAATACCAGCATACAAAAAATGAAATCCAGGGAGAAATGGGAGAGAAATGTAAACCTCATTTATTGAAAACTTGTGTTACAGTTCTCTTTGCTATTTCAACATATTTAATTAAATTTCCCTCCCTCTGCATTTGTATTTTGTATGTTTCTCCTGTTCTTGTTGAAGCCTAAACTGCAATTTCTTCAGTCCTAAGGCAAAAGAGCTTTCCAAGCCTAGGAGACAAGTGACAGTGAGATGTGCCAATCTGTCAGCATGGGAGCACCCAAGGTCACAGACGGGGCGGTGCTGGGGAGAGGACCTGAAGTATGTGGTGCTTTCAATGGGCGTCGGAGGTGGATGCAACACCTTGAGAAATGCTATGAGGATTTTTGGCGTTGCTGAGAACCCGAAGGGAACAAAGTGTACAGGGAACTTTTCCAGTCACTTGCCTGTGGAGTAGGGTGCCCCGTGACTGGAGGACAGGGCAGCCCGCACATCTTTGACGGCAGTGCAAGACCGAAGCCCCAGCAAAGGTGATCAGCGGTGCTGTGGGGACAGCAGGTACACCCCTGAAAGACAAACATCGTGGGGTTGACCCAACACGGCTGGGTGAATACCCCGCGATTAAATGTGGAAAACGGAACAAAACCATAACTCTGGAAAACCTCCGCGTATTTCATTACCGCCGCTGCCTTATCACCCACTATTGCCAATTTCAAGAATTACGAATGAAAAAAATCGTAATAGTAAAACAAGCCGTCGTCTTTCACAAAGACGCGTAATCTGCTTAAGATTGTTCTCCCATTCATCGGGGATGTTGAGGCGCTCAGCTCACTCCTCCCTCCTCCTCCTGAGGCGCCCCAGCGGCGCGCGGAGCACCGCGAACCGCTCCGGCGCTGGCAGCTGCCGGTCGCTAACCTCGACACGGAGCGACCACCCCTCCTCTCCTCCCTCCTCTTCGCCCCCGGTTCCCTTCCCTTCCCAGCCCGGGTCCGCCCCGTCACGGCCGCGCCGGGCGCCCGGAGCGGCGGCCGCTGCCCGGGGGCGTCGGTGGGCGCTGCC
>VYXF01005264.1:1073467-1092717 GCA_013397295.1 Polioptila caerulea | reverse complement strand
TATATAAAAGAAAAAAGAAAACACACCAAAAAAAACAAAACCCCCCACAAAAATACCAAAATAAACAAAGAAACCCCAACAACCAACTTTGCATTTCAGTAGATGACAAACATGCAGGTGTAAAAGAATTGGGATTTCTAGCATTTGCATCCTGTCATGGGTTTCGCCCTTAGTGCCTGACTTGCAGACAGAGAAATGACAGGTGCAGATGAAACATGAAAGGCTGAAGCTGTTTCAGTACATCCGAGGAGTGTGTGACACTCCTTGAGGAGCGAGCGTGTGAGCCCCGTTAGCACTGTGCTCTAGGGCAGCCTCACTTGCTGGTTCAGGCAGGGCCTTGGTTTCGGGCAGGTAATCTGCCTCCCAGTTTGAGAGTGGTCAAGTTAAACCTGTCTGTGGGAGGTGTCCTTGAGCCCTGAAACTAGAAACAGGCCTGACTTTATGGGAGTTCCTGCCAAGGAGAAGTACCATGTTGCTGTGCTTACCACTGGCTGCAGGAAAACAATCACATTTTGTAGAGCTTTTGTGGAACTTTAGTTCACTTGGAACGGAAATAAAATTGAACAGTATCACTGCTTTTACTGGAGGAGGTGAAAAATCATATTATTTCAAGTCAGTCAAAACATGATGCCTCATCTTGCTTCTGACTGTTTTAAATGGTAACTTTCTGTGAAAGCAAGGATTTCAACTCAAAATACTGCCTGCCACCTGTTTGTAGCATAATAGAACCTTTGACATGTTGACTTTTTACTGGAGTATAAAATCAGCAGCAGTTTTGCAGAACTTTAAGGTGTGGATAGAACAAAATCATCTCGCAGAAAATGACCGTCAGATTTTTCCTGACCAGCTCTATTCCTTGTATCCCATGAATTTGAATGAATGTTTTTTATCTGAAAAAGCTATCAAAAAAGATAGCCTGGCAGTATCAACTGATTTGAATTAGATGGTCCAGGTTACATCTTTTTTTCAAGAGGGAAGAGGACAGCGAATTAATTTAAAACTTGCCCTTCCTAAAATGCAGGTCCTTTTTTGTATCAAAGACATCCCAGTTTGAATGGATGATGTTGGTTGTGACAAGGTGCTATGGGGAGAGGTTACCCTATATTCTCCTGCCTAGCTTCTCCTCATCAGAGAAGTCTTGCACCTCTGAAAGTTGCCCCTTCCACACTATAATTTTCTAAAGTATCTGTGAGTAATAAATCCTTCTTGCTCAAGGCAGAAACCTGAATTTTTAGAGCAATTTCATTGATGTTCATCATACTGAGATGTGGTTTAATGTGATGAACTCTACAAGGCAGCTGCAATGTGAGACTGTTTTGATGGGAATAGGGAAGGTGACCCTTCTATACTTGTTTGTTTTACTCTATTTTGGTGGATTTTTTAGGAGGCAAGAGACTGGAGGCCTTTTCTAGCCTAGGGAAATTCTTTGTTCCATCCTGCTTTAGGTTCCCTGTGGCTACAACCAGAAAGGAGGGATGCTGAGAAGCGGCTCTGAGTGATGTGTTCAGTGCTTTACAATACAAAGTATCCCAGTCAGAGCTCCTCAGAGGAGCCAGAGATACTTTTAATAGTATCGAATCCTGTGCTGCTGGAACACTAGTCTGCTCTCCCCCAAACAAAGGCACTATTGCCAACCAACCCTGAACAAAAAGACTCTACCTCACATAGCTCACTTTGCTTCACAGCGCTTGGCGTGGCGTCTGGAAGACCATTTGCACATCCTCCAAGCTCTCTTGGAGCAGCTCTGGGAGCTCTAAAAGACAGATTAATATCTGAAGCTTTGGCTGTGTAAGGGCAATTAAAACCGGAAATCGAGACCTTACATTTCAGACAAAAGGTACCATCGGTACTGAAGCTTCCAAAAATGCTTGGAAAATATTGTTTTATTCACCAAAGCATTGTTGCTCAGAGTGGTGAACTTGGGAAGTGTTTTGAAGCTGAAAGCGATGGTAATGGCACCAGGACAATGTACGAAGAAGGGAAGAAGTAGCTGGGGTGGAGGAACATTGAACAGACCAAGGGAAGAGCGGGGTGAAGCAGGCAGAGGAAGCTGCTCTGTGTGTGTTTGTGTGTTTGAGGACATTTGCTTTAACAGAAAAGCAGTGTTTGGCACCACTTTAACATGAAAATAGCTCTTGTTTTAGTGATTTTGGGAGGAGTAAGGAGGAAACCTCAAATGATTGGCTTGGCTTGCGTGAAATATCTTCTCTGTTTAAAATTGTCCTTTTCCGCTTGGCTCCAGTTTTCCTCTGTTAACAGATTTGACCAAAATAGTTCTCAATCCCTTTTGGTATAGTCCAAGTTGAAAATATTTTTGCCAGATAATCTCAACCATGGCAAGTCTAAATTTGCTATGTGAAGCTATACAGAGAATGAAGGTTAATATAAAATGCCCAGTCAGATTTGTGCTTTTTAAAAGAAAAACTTTGCCATTCTTGAGAGTTCTCTAATGACCTGTCTGGTGATTCCTAGCATCCTTTTTCTTTGCAATTTCTATTATTTTACTTGTTGGGGGTGGGGTTGGGTTTTTTGTTTTGCTGGTTTGTAACGAATAAACTTTAACATTCATTTGAAGGCTTTTTATTGTATTAGTAAAGACCTTTCAACCTCCCTTGTTTTTGAACAACCTGTGTGTGAAAGAGCACTTTGCGTAACATTGATCTTTGACTTGCAGCTGTACCACTTACAAAAAAGACACAGCTCTGAAGGTTTTCCTGGCATGAATACATGAATATCATGTATTTCCTGTCTTGGCTCCTGATAACAATGTGCAGATAATTGTGTTGGGTTTTTAATTTTTTTTTAACATGTATGTTGGGGTTTTTTTCCCCCCATTGTGCCTGAACGTTAAACCATGGAATTGCTCTGGGGCTTGTAGTTGAAGTTGATGCTCTTGCCCAGAATAATTGAGAAGAACTGTTGTTGGTTAGTTCAGAAGTTCTCCAAGCCACAAGCCACCACAGTGGATGATGGAAGTGCTGGGCACATAGCTTTGTCCCATACTTGGTCATTTCTTAGGACTTAGCAGAGAAGACCAGCTCATAGCCCTGTTTGGAAGACAGTACTGATTGTGTCCTCCAGCCAGCTGCTTTCACCCCAGGGACAGGGGAGGAGAGCAGGTGTAAGTAAAACAAACTCTCACACCCTTAAAAGAAAGGATATTTTTCTGAGACTGTGTTTTTCTATATGGGCAGCCCCTCACTAGGCAGCTACGGTATGTTTTAACAAGAGAAAAGAGCATCTCTAAGACTCTGTATGAAAACCTCTGCTGTCTGAGTAGGCAATTAGAGTGTTTCTTGTCTTAAACTATATGTAAATGCTCAGCGTTTGTTACTGGTGGAGGGCGTTTATTATGGTGAAGTTAATGACCTCTTGCATGTTTTTAGGACTTTCTGTGAACAGGACCTCTTGTACGCTGTCACTGTGTGCTGATAAATTTTGGATTACAGAGAGGTAATTCTCTTAGTTTTGTCTAAAGAGCAGCAAAAATGCCAGTTCTGTTGCTTATCTTCCTTCCTGGGAAGTAACTGAAAACTCCTAAATTTCCTTCTGGGGTTTGTCTGTGAGATAGCCAACAGATTATGAAATTTTTGGATGTTATCACTCTGTGCAGCATTTAAATTGCTGATTTCATCAAGAAACACTCTCAGTCCCATTTCCAAATCAATTGAAAATGTTTTGCTGGTTTCTTTTACTTCAAGAAGGAATAAAACTATTTAAAACTAATCTTTTGCATAGCACAATATCTGAGATTATTCGCAATTTTAATTTACAGTCTTTAGCCAAATATGCAGGTCTTTCTTTCCAAATTTGAGATTCTCCAGATATCTTTGAATGATCAGTGATTTTCATATTCATAAGACCTCATACTTGGACTTGTGAAGAGAAATAGCTGTAGGATTTTTATTTTATTTTATTTTTTTTTAATATATCTTCTATTTTATTCAGAAAGGCTGAGGCAAACCAGCTTTTAAAGGAGGGGAAAAAGTGTTTAATGAAACCCATTGTATTAGCTGTATTCACTGTTGAAAAACTTTGTAAGCCCATCAGCCTACAACTGGGATAAGATCAGTGTGCAGGAGCTGAGAAGATGAAGAGCCAGATTTAGCTCAGTATAGCAGGCTGTATGCTCTCAAAAAAGCCCACACATAGCATTGGTTTCAATTTCCTTTGAACACTTCTCTCAGAGTTTCTCTTTTGTAGGAAAAGTAGTGAGCCCAAAAATTTGACTGAGAAGAGAGCTGCTAAATGTTGTGACCTCGTAGAAGAAACATCCCGTGCATTTGAAGGTCGGAAGTGACCTTTTTGTGCACTGGGGGAGGTAGAAGGCAAGCATTGACTGTCTTTCTTGCTTATGGCAGCATTACTGGCATGTCTAAAAACTGCAGAACTCCTTGTCCTAATGTTCAAGTGGGCCTGCCAAAAAGGAACAAATAGGGCTGCAGATAAAAGTGTGCAGGGAAGGCCGTGTCCCTTTTCCTCCTCCTCAGTCATGGCTGGCAGGGTGGGAGAGCATTGCTTTGCACTGCTTGATGACTCGACATTCACAGCAATTTGCTGCTGGTCCCATAAAAGGTTAAAAATATTTCTTTCATTTATAGATTTTTTTTTTTTAAACCAACGGCCATCAGTGTGATTCAGTGACTTCTTTAAGGGTGAGGTAACCTTGTCTCTGCTCTTGCTTACATTTTCAGCAAGTCTTAATTCAAAATCATGAGGTTATGTTGTTTGGGGTTGGGGGATTTTTTTTTCCTCCCCTGCAATAGAGTCAGTTCTGCTTTATGAAGCTGAGTGTATAGATGTGGGTGTTCACCGAGTCAGCTTAATCTTGCATTTGTGGTCAACTCCTCCATGATTTGTCATGTAAGTTTGTTTCTTGCAGAAGATATCTGTCATCCTTTAGAGCTAGTGTAGCACAGCAGGACTGTGCTGAGAACAATCTGGGCCTACGTGTGGACAGCATTGCTTTGGTTTTATTTTCTGGGGTAGAGCAAGTCTAGGACCCAAGATCTGCCTGCAGAAGACTCCGCCAGGCTGGGCAGAGGAGCACACACGTGAGATTCAGGAGAGCCCCAGCAGCCTAGAGGAACACTGTACTCATGTGCCTGCGCTGCTTCCAGGACCACTGTGACGTGTCTGTGGCTGCTGTGAGTGAGTCTGTGTGGCAATGTGTGGTGTTGTAGAGGCTGCACTTCACTTCTTGACACAAAAAAGAAGAGACAAGAGAGCAATGGCCAGAAAGAGTGGATTAACCAAATGAATGTTCATTTTCATAGCATCAGACTACTCAAACTAGCTTTTAAAAAAATGGTTACTAAACCATATTTTTCACTATTACTGTTATTATTTGTTGGTTTCATTTTTTACATTATCTGCCCCATGAAAGAAGAGTGATTATGTTCTGTAGGAACTTCATCTAGAACAGCTACCCACAAACTTTAAGGTGACACAGGGCTATGATAGTATGTAATGGTCCTATGATAGTATGCAATGTTTATTTTCAATCTACCTTGTTTAAAGAAGGATGCATTCAAATTGTATCACCATAAGAAATGGAAAGTAATTCTTGATAAGTGATGTCTTACCAAAGTAAACTAGTGCAGAGAGCTTGTGGTTCAAGTTTAATTTTGAAGTTTTAATACGTATCTGTGGATTTCTTAATGCCACTGGACTGTTGTTGACGCTCTCTTCCAAAAGAGAAATATCACAGAAATAGTAAGAAAATGCAGGTGTAAGCAACTCTGCAAGGAGAATAAAATCTGCTTGCTGATAATGTGGGTACCCCAAACTGCGATAAGAATTTCTTCCATAATGAGCAGTATGTTGCCACTGTGAGGTATAATTTCTGAGAAAATATCTTGAAAACAGCAGTCAAACCACATCATGTAGATTTACTTCATGATTGTTGGTATGGGAACTCTCTAAACCTTTTTAAATTGTGACAAGTATGTAGCTTTGAACTCTTTCACATTATACTTTAGGAAGAGAGTGGGGGACAATGGGGAGAAACTCCTAATGTTGTTTTAAAGGAATGATCACCTATGGGGTTTTACCCAATCATATTGTAAAAAATTATTTTCTGTAACTGATCTCTCTCTAGAGGTAACAGATTTCTTTCTAGAAGTACTTTTTTATTAGTTTTTCCATTAATCTACTTTTTAATAGTTCTTCTAACATCTCTGAGGTGAGCTGTAGGTTTAAAGGAAATAATCTCCCTGAACAGAACAGGAATAACTTCAAGTCTGGGGCCTCATCCAGGCAGGTTTTCAGTATCTCCCAGGACAGACTGAACAAACCTAGCTCTCAATTCTGCCTTCAGATGTCAAGTGCTGCAGCAGCTTTGTAGACATCCACTGGACTCGCTCCAGTACGTCAGTCTTTCTTTTCCCAGGACTCCCAAACCAGACCGAGTACTCCAGATGTGGTCTCACAAATGCTGCATAGAGAGGAATAATTACTTCACTCCACCTGTCAGCTAATTAAATTGCTTATTTGGTGCCAGATCTTTGGTTGCTGCCAGTTATCTTAATTTCCTTCAAGCTGGAACTGGTGGAAACTCTCCCTTTCAGGGGAGTACTTGTAGGCTCTGTCACCTCAAAAAGAACTGGAGCAGTGATGGTCCTTTGCTTAAATTACACAAAGGAGGTGACCAGCCCAGTGTTTGTGTACAGAAAACTGTAAAGGTTTTTAATTTCCCTCTTGTGAATGTTTTGCACCAGTCCTTCATGCTTCATACTGCAATATAATCCGAAGCAGTAAGATTCTATCACATTTTGGTAAAACAGTGAAGAAAATGCATAGTAAACAGCATATGCAAAGAGATGTGTTGTGTTTATTCTGTTTGTTTTCCTGGCAATACTTTGGCTATTAGCTAAGTTACCCACTTTAATGTTTGGTAGCAGATATAAGGATTGAAATAAGAGTTGTGCCACCAGGTGAGCCTCACGGGAGCTGTGGGACAAAAACTTGTGCTTAAAATTTTATACCCAGAAAGTGTTTTCTTCTCTACTAGATTTCTGAGGCTCTGTCATTGTGAGTGGGCTGTTATAGGTGACTGACATACTGCATGTGATTTGCTGTAGTTTGTGTTTTTTAAGGTCTAATCTTCCTACACTATATGATTATTTTTTTCCAAACACAGACAAAATGAAAATGTCATGATTAGTGGTTTAAGTACTGAAATTAATATTTGCCTGAAAAAACACAGAACAACTGGAGTACAAGATAAACCCCCAACTATCAGCAAATTTGTGTATGTTGGACTTGTCCTGCAGTTGTTGCTGATGCTAAAAGTGTGTGGCTCTGCCATCACCTAGCTCACAGGTCCAGTGTGGGAGATCAGCTGAAGGTGTAAATTTTATACCTGTATGTACCTGCTTTAATGTGTAATATATTAATGTTTAGTTTAGGAAATTCTGGCTCACAAGTAGCTGTGGCAAGGTAATTGAGGTGTTGAGTGTGTGCAGTGTGCTGCCTGACTGACTGGTGGTCAGGGAGATGCCCGGGCTGAGCACTTGCTGTGCCTGGAGGACTTCCCAGGTATCTATTCCATCAAAGAAAAAGGAAGCCTTAACAGCCCACTGGTGTAAAAGGAAGTGGTAGAGAGGTTTGAGCTGGGGAAGGTTGCCAAGGGAGGAGAAATGTCAGGCCGCTCTTTCTTCCTTTTTTTTTTTTTATTTTTTTATTAAACCTTTAATATTTATTCCCACCAGAGAAGTTGTTCAAAGTCTCCCTTCCTACTCTGCCTGTTGCTACCACTGTTTTCCTCCTCTGATTTTTCTTGGGGTGTGTGTTCTAGCTCCTTGGCACTGCCTGTGGCTTCCAGAAGCTCTTTAGTGGTCCCTCTTCCATCTGTTCTGTTCCCATAGCCCTGCTTACAGCAATCCTGTCTTCATGTTTGCTTACCTTGGTCTTCTCCACTGCTCACCTTCCTTGCCTTGCCTGCAAATCCTCTCATCTCCCAGCATAAATGAGCTGTTTATCCTTGAGCTAATGGCTGTTCACAATGCTCTGATCATAATGTTGTAGAACTGCTTATATTCATGGTGATTAAAAAATAAAAAGACGGATTACTTTTTTGCCCAGCCCCAGAAAATTAGTTGTATTTTTTCACTCAGTACAGTTATCAGTGTAGGTTGATTTGTTTGCAGCTCAGAATGAGCAAGAAGCCCCTCCTGGTATGGAAGCAACCCTTGGGTTACACAGCTCATTCAGGTTACCGAGGCATTGTTTCATAGCCAAAGGACTTTGTGCAAGAGATATTTCAAAGTGGAGGCTCACTACTAATCTGATCACTGGTTTGTGTGGACAAATGGGGAATTTTGCCTGTTCACAGTAGTTAATGGGCACACACCCCTTGAGCCCTTGGGGACACAGACCTTCCCCAGGTTCTACTGGCTGTGCTGGTGAACAGCTCTCGCCTCAGAGCTGTTCAGGTGAGGTCCACCAGCTCAGGAGGGTGCATGCTTTTATTTATTTGCTTTTATTTAATCAGAAACTAGGGTCACTTGGTCCAGTATTTAAGCTCTCGTGGGGGAGAGAGTGAGAGTTGAAAGCATTCCGAATTTTTGTTTCAGTTTTGATTTAAGTCATTTAAGAACAGCTCACAAGCTTTCTGGTGTTTGGTTGCAGCTTGAGTAAAATAGTTCCAATGGGGAGATGAGGTGGATGTGTTTCAACTCACACTTAATATTTAAATGGGCTATGCAAGATTAAACTTAGGTTATTTGTCAAGAAGATGGAGAAGTCACAAAAACTCCTATTCCAAAGAGTGTGATGTGTATTATTTTGGTAGAAACTTTAGGACATGAGGCAACAAACGGGACATGAGGCAACAAACAGCACTGAGTGCAGGAGATCAGTACCTACTCCAGACAACGCCAGCACCTGCAGTCTTCTACGTCCTGACCCTGAGTAAAATTTGGGTGGTGGCAAGACTGGAAGCCAATGTTACCAGTCTCAGATATTTTAATACTTGAGTGGTTTTGGAGGAGAGGAAGAAGGGGTGGGAGTTTAGAGCTAGAGATATTACAGACTCATTTGGCCACTGAGATCTAAGGTAAGTGTTAGGTCTAAGGTAGTGTGGTGGCTGCTGCTGCTGGAGATCTCAAAGGTGACTATCTTTTTCTTACGGAATAAATGTGTGTGTGTACTTGTCAACACCTTCTAATTAAAGCTAACACATTCAAGTTGTGTTGGAGGTTGGCTCCACCAGTGTGACTCAGGTATTTTTAATATATATACTTTGATTGCTCTGTCTGGAAGACTAGTTGGTAGAGTTGATTTGTGGCTGATCTATGCTGTTTTGAAATTGGTGATGCATAAATGGGCGTAGTAGAGGCTAATCATAAAAATATTCTCAATTTTCCTATGTTAATGTTGGCAGATGTTTCTAAGCAATACACTGACTTCTTTGTATATTGTTTTTAATCTCTTAGGAAAAAAAAAAGAGAACTTAAACGAGGGAAGTCCTCTGTAAAAGGAGTGGTAAGAGCTGTAGTATTGCTCATTTTGAGGCATTTTACATTATTTTCTCTTCCCTGTTTTGCAATAGTTAAAGTGTTACCAGTGCTGTTCAAACAGACAAGCCCACTGACTCCCTATGCCCTCACCCCTTCCACCCTGGCCAAGTCTCAAACCTTCCTGAAGATACAGATGCCCTCCAGGATTACTGACCTTGGCTGTTCAAGCACACTGGCTGCCCGTGTGCAATATGTGTATGAACCAAAAATGTCAGAAATAGTCCTTTCATGTTACAGATGTGAGTCAGATTTTTTTTTTTCTCATCTCCTTGTGACTTTATTCTCTGACAAGCGTGTGGCGCTTACCGCTTGAAAAGCGGTGCCTTGGGGTTTGACCCAGAGCACATCATGTATTGACTGCTGTTTTAAGGTGGCTCCTTATTCCCTCTGGTTCTCTGGTATAGAAATTTCCAATGTCATTTTGTCAAGAATTACTTTTTGGGAACTCAAAAGAGCAATTACCACATATGCTAAAGAGGCAAAGTAAGGCATACAATGTATTAAAACAAAAGGATAGGGAGGATCTCGAGTAACTTTATCGCTGAATCATAATTTTGCAGACTGCGTTTGCTGATGTGCTGAAATCTGGGCCACATGCTTGGACTAGAGGTGTAGTACATGCCATTATCTGTAATGTAGCTAACTGGTTTTGAACACTTTTTCCTTTGGGTTTTGGGGAGTGGGAGAACATGTTGAAGAAGACATCCTATGCCTTTTTGATTCAAAGGAAGAGACACTTGGATGATGATTTCTATTGATTAGCAGTGGCTGAGCCCTGAAAAAAAGCAGCATAAATCTTCTTGGCAGTAGTTCTGTTGTGTTTTCAGGGCATTTTTTTCTTTACCTGATGTTCACAAGAAACTGCTAACCTAATTTTGGTATTCCTACGAGAGCTCATTTGTGATGAGTTGCCAGAATCACTCAAATAAATTTTAAGTTCCTTATTGGCACCTGTGGTTTGAGTTCTTTTGCTTCAGTTTTTAATGCCAGTTCTTTTTTTTTTTTTTTTTCTATTCCTCTGTACAAGTTCAAGCAAACTAAGAATAATATGAAATATGAGAAATTCTTTGGATTTACATAATGAATATTTGAAGATTCATGCCACTTCTTTGACTTCCTGAAACTGTACCCTCAGTTTTCTGTCCCTGTAGGGTGAGGGACCACACAGTACAGTTGTCTGTGTATTGCAAAATTTTAAAAGCATTAAGGAGTTCAGTGAGACTTTTGATATAGAAATGAAATAAATGTTAAAAGCATGGATTTTTGTATATTTTGTTTCTTGTAGGCATAAACCTTAAGCAATTTGTTCTCTTGTCTCTCAAACTTGGAGTCTTTTGATGTCTCAGAGTAAATTTGAAGATGATTGCGAACAATATTCACAACCAATGTTTTTCAGAAGAGACAGGTGTGTCGAGGAGACACTGCTTTTAACCCTCCTGAAGGGACTCTTGAACTCAGTGCTTGAGGATGTCAAACACCTGGATGCTGCCAAACCAAGTCAGCTTGTACATTTTGCTTGACTAGCCATAGCTCTACTCTCACCTTTGTAGGGGGGCAGGAGACATGGAGCAAAAGGGAAAGTGAAAGCTCAAGATGCAACTAACTAGGAAGTAAAGGGGAGAACAGGAGGATGCATTAGTAAGAAACAGAGCTTTGTTGGCCCAGTGATTACAGCTTGAAATTTAGATTCAGTGACCTTTATTTCTAGGAAGTTCAAACTGTAGCTGCTTGATACCTGAGGTAAGGATTTTTTTTTTCATTTTTCAATGCGGAACCTTTATCAGTCAACTTATTTATCAGACTCTTAGAGAGCAAAAGTAGCCCAAGCCACCTGAACTCACAATGCCCAGTTAAGGACTTGAAAGCCTGATAGCCAGTCTGCCTTCCAGGCATACCCAGCAATCTCCCAGACTTGCTCTACCAGCCAGTCATGGCATTTTAGTGACACGACTTGGCTGCATCTGCATCTCAGTAAAGTTCCCCTTCAGGTTTGTGGGAAAAATGGTTGACTGGTTGTCGCCCTGATTTTTCAAGTTTTTCTGATGTACTTTGTAACTTAACGTTTTCATAGTTCTTAATTCTTTTTCACACACGGGTGTTATAATTAGAAGCATGTTTATGTTAAGATGAGGTTGTTGACATAATTTCTCTTGATGTGAAAAAACAACTGATGGCCAGTTGTCTTGACCAACAGGATGGGAGAGGTGTCCAACTTCTCCTCCAATCCCTGGTCTGTGTGAAAATACTGTAAATTTAGAGTCAAATGTTTTAATAAATAAGTTTTAGCCTTCTCACGAGAAAGTGTGTCCATGTGTGTCCCACAACAACAATNAGCCTTCTTACAAGAAAGTGTGTCCCACAACAACAACTGGTGTGTAACCAGAAATAATGCCTAAATTCACATGACTAGTACCTGGAATGTGTAATTTTCCATCTCTTCTTCCTAGGAGCAGGGATTTTAATGTCCCAAAAAAGATGTTTCATTTGTATCTCGTTCATTCTCCAGAAGTACAGGAACTGTCTGCTTGATCCCTTTAAGGTCTTGTTGGTTTGATTTCAGTGACAGTTATGAAAACTACTTGGAATAAGAAAATTTTGGGGATAAATTGAGCAGAAAGGGAAGCAGAGAAAACTTTGTGTTCTGTTTGCAGGCTGAGGTTTCCGTGTCTGTGCTTTAGAAGTTTTGGCTAGGGCCAGCCCTTTCCTCTGGGGGTACCATTCTGACATTTCATATTTGTTCTGCATTTTCAGCAGCAACAGAGGTACCAGCCAACATGATGCTTTTTTTCTTTACTTCTTCTGCTTTTACTGGAATTGAGATAAATTCATCCTCTAGAGAAAAACAAAAAAGAAGGAGGGAGGGGAGAGGAAGAAATATATTGCTACAATATTGGGTGCTGAGAAACTTGGTGTTTCTTGAGACTTCCTGTTAAGCATTGAATGGTTTGTCAGTTTTGTTAACCATCTCTTATTAACCAACCATCTCTTGTTAACCAACTCTTTTTCTGAGTAAGCATCCTGCATTAGTTCTCATTGAGTAGAACTGGACAAACTCTGCCACCTTGGCATAAACTGATATTATCTTTTATTAAACTGATACCATGAAAAGGATTTATCTGCACATGTGTGAGCTCCAATAGATTTATTCAAGGTTGGACAGAGTTTTGGGATATTTTTTTTTGCTTGGATTGGGTTTTTTTGGCTTCTTAGGTGTTACTGGTCGGGGCTTGCCCTTCTGCCAGTTGCTGTTACCTCACAGACATGATGAGGTCTGAGTTTGACACTTACTAGTTACTCTGGATTACATGGTTTGTGTTGGGTTTACCCTCCTGCAGGCTGCTCACACCTAGGCAGCTTGCTTGGGCTGGGGTGTTGGTCTTGCTCTTGTTGGTGAAAAGGGTAAAGGGATATGTAGGTCTGTCCATCTGTCCACAGCGCTGTCAGCAGAGCACCTGGGCTGGCAGGTGAGTGCAAAGTCATCCTACAGTTGTGGGCTGGCTGAGCTGCTGACCCTTAGTGTGGGTCCTTACTACAGAGTGAACGACGCCTCGAACCTCCAGAAGGTTTAACAGGCGACTCACATCCAGAAGAATGCCTTCTTTTTATCCCAGTGATCTTCCCAAAATTGCTACGCAGATGTGTCTAGAAGAAAAACATAATGCACAAAGTAATTGGGGGTTTTTTATGATCTTCTCTGTGTTATATATTTGAGGGGTCTGCTAATAGGTGTCTAGAACAGATAATTTCCCAGCTACTTCAGAGAGTTAGAAGTTTGCAGTTGCAATAGCTCTGTTGACTTTTGAAAGGGACTCTCTATGGTCCTCATAGAGGAGTGTTTGGAGATGTGTGGCTCCTCACTACTACTCCTCATTGCCACTACTTCTCATAACCTACTGCTTCTCTAAGGGAAATTGGTTTTCTTAAGTACAGAAGAATAGCCTTGAGTTGCCTGCTCAGTTGCAAATAATTGCCCAGGGTTTTCCAGCTGCTGTTAGAGCATGTACATCAGCAATGTTCAGTAATGGGTGCTAACTGGGAGGAGTGCCCACCCATAATCTCTGCCAAGTATCTCTCATGGCTTTTTGCAGTGTCTGTGTCCAGAACTGACATAACACGTATGTATTTACATCAGCATTGACTCAGACTGCGTCTTAAACCACAAAGCACACAGGCATGTTGAAATAAGGGTGGGCAGACACCATCTGAGGTTTTGTGAATCTTGCCTTTCTGAGAACAGCTTCTTAGAGTGATACAAATCTTTGCAAGGTAGAAATTTAGGATATGAAGGGGTCTTAATCATCCCAGTCCTAATGGCACAAGTTAGGATGCAGTGAATGCAGGTCACTACTGATTTCCAGAGAGTTCAAGGGAAGAGTGTCTCCAACTGCTCTCTCTACCCTTTGGTTATTGGAGAGTTTTTAATATCTAGCTGTTATCAGTATTTGCACAAAGCATCTCTGTTATCTTCAGTGTACTCAGAGAAACAGTGGACCAAAAGGGAACAGGTCCTGGAAGTTTGTTCCTGCCTACATTTCTTGTACAAGTAAAATGCACTGTCACTTTGTAAAAGCCTTCTTCATCTTCCAGGGCTACTCACATGCTCCTTTCCCATCCTCTCTCCTTTTTAATCATCCTGACTTATTCCTCTAGCCTCTCTGCATCTGTTTTCCAGCAGAGAAGAGACTTTAAGCAAGTTGAGAAAAAAGTAATGGATTACAGTCTGCTTTGTCTAATCTGGAGGTAATTGAACTGAAGATTTGAGGGCTTGGACTCTTCCTTCTGCAGGTAGCAACAACCCATGAAATCTGTTGATAAATGATGTGTACCCCTTGTCCTCCCCCTTGATTGTGGTTAACCCAGCAGTAAAACCAGCATGAAGTTTCCCATTTCTCCCTGAGCTTAAAAAGGAGAGAGTGTGCATCAGCCTGCTGATTAATCACACGCACTCATGTGATGACAGCTTCTCAGGGGATGGGAAATACTTGCTTTTAACAATCTTAAAATAGTCTCATTTCAAAGAATATTTCCTTGATTTTTTTTTTTTTCCTGGTGTCAAGGATGCTTAAATGCTTGCAGTACCAGTGTTTGTGTGTTACAGTTTGGATTTTAGTTGCCTGATGTGATCCTGGGCTTTTCAGCTGAGCAGATCCCTGTTTACTTTAGTGCCCTGTGGAGCAGAACAAGGCAGTAGCAGGAGAGATTGTCTCCTGCTGAATCACAGCTTCACCTGTTGCAGGAGCTGGAACGTGCTGCGTGAAAGTGCTGGGGAAGTTTGTAGGAAGAAGGCAAGAACCTGCTAGGCATCTAGGGAAGAGGCTCCACTTAAGCACACTTTGTTAAGAGAAGTGACTTATTTTGCTGCATCACAATCTAATAAACTCCAGGATGGCTGGAGAAGTGTCAAGTTAGCACAACTGCAAAGGAAGTCAATGGACTCATTGATGTGGATGTACTGAATAATCAGGCCTTGGTTCTCTCAAACTGGGCACCTAAATAAAGAACTTTGGAATTTATATTGTCTTTGTCATCAAGTACCAATAATACTTCTGGTGTCTTAGGATGCTATTAAAAAAATGCATCCTTTGTGAGGGAGGACTCATGTGCTGAGCAGTGCAGGGACCCATAAGTGAGCTGGTTGTGTTTCTGGAGCAAGCTGAGAAGATCATTATGTAAAATGACAGTGAATGTCAAAAGGGGAAAAAAAAAAACTATTAAACGTCCACATTGAATAAGCACCAGCCATTTTAGGTACTGAAGGGGAGACTGATCTTCTGGGAAGCTTTCTGTGTGACCATGTAATTAAGGGCTTCATCACAGTGAAGTCATGGGCAAGCTGGGGGAGGGCAGGCAAATGCCAGCAGCAGAGCTGGTAACAGCTCTGGGAAGTGTGGGGTTTGGGTGCCTAACTTCATATATAGCCTGAGCACTTTTGTCATGCAAAAATGTGTAATTGGTCTTTTAACACGAGTCTGAGGTGAGATGTGGGAGAGCGAAAGCTGAGGCGTGAGGCTTTCTGTTGCTCAGGCATGGAGCAGCACACACAATAACCAGAGAGGTCTCACTCCCAGCTCCTGTTGCAAGTCAGCACATGTGAACCACGCCAGTTTGCTGTTGCCTGCAGTGCTTGTGGCAAAGATGACAAACCAGCCTTTGTGCGAGTGAGAAACCAGCGAGACACAATGCAGCATGGAAATGTGGTGCTGTTGGGACAGTAGGCGTCCCAGGCTCCTGTCTCTCCCTCCCTGTGGGTGGGAGGGTGTTGTACACGTGTGTGGGGAAAGGTCTGAGCCACAGGCTGGTCTCTGAGCACCCCTGGGTTAGGGACAGCATGGCTTACATCACAAGGAACCCTGGCACCCTGGAAAGAGCTTACAGAGAGCTGGGACTTCTGTTTCTCTCATTACCTGGCTCTAGTTTAGAGTGACCAGAGTGGCTTTGTATTTTTTTTTGTTTTGGTTGGAGTTTGTTTGTTTGTTTGTTTTTTTGGGGGTTTTTAACACTAATATCTAGGAGTTCAGTCTGGACCATGCTGAGAGCTCTTCAGTCCAAGAATGTGAAGCAGCTCTTTAATGCATATGTATGAAATCTTACTGTCCTTTACAGGTAATACAAAGCTGAGTCAGAAGATAAGCAATCCCGTGTCTGTCAGCACTGTTACTCTGTTTTATTTTAAATCTAATTATGCTTGTAAGGTGCAAGGGAAATTGAGAACTTGACTTTTAACACTTATCAGCACAATCTTAATTAACCATCAGCACCTCTTTTTTTTGTGTTTCTACAAAGAGCTCAATCCTATGATCTCACTTTCCTCATCTCATTTGACAGTTAATATTCTCAGGTTATTTTTTCTTAACTTTATAACATAGTTCACCTTCTGTTTAAAAATAAGAGGTGAAAAACTTCTGAAAGCTCTTTGGGCTCCTTGCATGTCAAAGGACAAACTCATCAAGCTGTCCTTTTCTGACTCTCAGCGAGAGACTTCAAGGATATATATAAATCTCTCTACAGTGGCAGTGGAGTGATAAGATATTGTGAAATGCACTTGTACTGGTGAATGAGATTATGGGATGAACAGAAGGCATTCAAGGATGAAACTACATACAAATTTTACTTGCTAAATGAGATGTTTGTAAATGAGCCCTTTGTTAAATGTGAACTGAAATTTTTTGTTGTTTTTACTGAGAGAGTGGAAGTAGAAGGCATTAAAACAGTCATTGAACAGCTGGCATGTGTCAATCAGAAAAAAAAATAGAATAGAACCAAAAAGGTTGCGTTCTCTGTGTTTTTCAAAAATTTCTAGTTTTCAGTGTTATAATGACTTTTACCTTGAACATGACAGGTTTGACAAACTGTCAGTGATATTGAAAGTTGTTGGGGTTTTCCACTTTTTTCTTTCTTTTTCTTTTTTGGGGGAGGTTTTGTTATTTTTTGTTTTGTTACTGCTGCCTTGGTTTTTAGAAGGGGAAGGGAAAGGATTGCTAGAGGAGGTCAGGGGTGAGGAGATATTTTTTGGCTTTTATTTGAAGTAAAGTTATTTTTAAAGCCACGAAATAGCATTTGGGTCATATAATCCCTGGTGTGCTTGTATAAGCTACTTATGAATTATAATAAAAAAGAAAATCCTGAAAAGCCCATGGTCAGTAGTATTTGGACACTTGATGAAGCACTTTAAGGAGTCTAAAGAAAAGAAAAAAATGCAATCAACATCCTGTGCCCATTAACATTATTGTATGAGCAAAAGCTGGTTCTGTGCCTGTACTGCATGTCCCCAGCACAATGTTGATGACATTTTGAGAGAAGTGGGTAAACATTTATACTGTGCTCTGAGAAAAGGTTACCTAAAAGCCTTTTGATGGAACTTGGATTTGCAATTTCAGTTTTGTTTCTTTAAACACAAAGAAAAAACAAAAAAACCAAACCAACCCCATGCCAGTTGTTTCTGTGAAAGGTTTTTTTCCCTTGGGCTTAATGGAGCAGATCATAAGTTATATATATACAAAACAGGTCTTGTATCATCGCTTCTAGACTTAAATGATGAATATTTATTTAAGATTATATTCATATTCTTGAACATACTAATAGTAAGAGATTTTGCAAAATGTGATGCTTCTTGTGGTTGTAACTTTAAGAAAAATCCATTTGTGTTTAATGGCACAACTTGCCAGAGTGTACACTTACTGAACTGAAAGTGACACATATCCTGTGACTGGTTTCCTGTGAACCCCAGAGGGCAGAAGTCTTTTCCACTGTCATTTTGTATGTTGGTGTAAAATAGAGATTATCTGCTGTCTGCCATTTCCTCTTCTCCCTCCATCTCTATTTCTTTCTGGGGAGAGGGGGAAACAAACTTTCTGTCTTGCGCAGATGTTAGCGCTGCAGGGAGCCTCTCTCTCTGTGTCCAGCTTCAGGAAGCGTTTCCCAAATGGACTGTACAGTTCTCTGTCTTTTATTTCTTTTTGTTTGATTTTATTTAAGATTGTTAGTGTCTTGTGCTGGCAAATTTTACTACACACCAGTAGTATGTGTCTGTGGAGGAGTAATCATGTTGTGATTCACTTTGGAGGCACTCGTGTTTAAACAGCATATGAAGGAAAAATTATTCAATAAAAACAATTCTGAAATACAGCTCTAGTGCATTTGCCACAGAGTCCAGGAAAGGTGCTTTTAAACAATTTTACAGCAGTATAGTACTGCTGTGTGACCAAAGCATCTGTACCACAAAGACTCTCTAAAAAGATGCTAGATGTCCATGGTATTGAGGGTTTCACTTCTTCGAGAACTGAAATTTTCTACCATCTCTTCATTAAGACTGCTTTCATTCCACCTGTGGAGTGGGATGAAACCCAGCCTTCATTGTTCTCGTGTCTTGGTACAATGAAAATCTTACCTGCAAAACTCCCCTGAAGCCTACGAGAAGGAAACTCCATGTCTATATGATTTTTAAACACTTAAAAGAATCACAAAGATTTTTAAAAGGGGTTTTAATATATCTTTAAATGTTTTTCCTTGCCCTCTTCCCCACCAATCTAGTGGTCTGCAATACCAGTGCACAGTTTCTACTCCCAGACAGAGCTGCTGCCTAGGCTGGTTGAAGAGGTCAGGGAATGAAACAGAATGAAAACCACATTGACTTGTGTTCAGGTAAATAGTGATGTCAGTAGAACACTCAGGAGAGACACTACTTGTGCTGTTCAGTCTTTGAATAAAAAGTAGTATCTATCTACAGAGTGAGGGATCTTTGTGCCAGTCACAAGTCCTGAAATGACCAGCATTTGCAAGTTCTAGTTCCACTTTATTCTTTGGGTGCTTACTTGCAATCAAATTGCATTTCAGTAGTATCTCTCCTCATCTTTAGAGCTCATGGAAGCTCAAGTAGTAAATTAAAACCTTCATGCTTGGTAATAAAGTGGACAAAAAAGGGATTGTGAACCCTCCTGTGAACCTGCTGAAGTCAGGAAATCAGTAGTGAGAAAAAAGGTGTTGTTTCTTGCAAACAAAATAAGGTTTAAGTGGATTGGTATTACAGCCTCTGCAAGGAGCAAAGAAATGAAGATCCACTGACAAAAGCTTACTAGAAATGGTGTGTTTGCAATATTTGCAATATTTGCTTTTCTGTCCTGCTTTCCTCCATTCCTCAGTGGAGGCTGTTTATTTATATGGAAATAAAACCCGTTTCTCTGTTTGAGATGGACCACTGTGGTCTGCCAGAGCACAGCTGCTGCAGCCAGC
>VYXF01005264.1:1044564-1073376 GCA_013397295.1 Polioptila caerulea | reverse complement strand
AGGTAAGGTAGAAAGAGCAGCAGGGTCCAGATGGGGCTGGGTTTTTTGTTTGGGGTTTTTTTGACCCTCCAGTGTGTGTTACAGGGAGCTGCTGGGGGCAGAGCTGCCCAGAAGGGCTCTGAGGCAGAGCATGCAGGCAGCAGATGACAAAGAAGCCTGGGAGCTTGAGCGGGCTTCTGTCGGAACATGGGTGAGGCGAGAAAGAGAATTTGGGTGGGGTTTTGTTGGTCTCTTGGGTTTTGGCTTTTTTTTTAATAAAGGTTGAGGAAAGGTTCAAGGGTGGAAGTTGTGAATGTAGAAAATGCAGCGAGGATAGGAGAGCATCTACAGAAGGCAGAAATGGTAAAGCTAAAGCAAATGTTATAGCTGTGAAATGAGCGAAAACCCACAGTCCTGTATAATTAATGAGAGTGGGCTGAATCCAAGTCAAATGGAGTTTTTTTAAAAAAAAAAAAAAAGTAGAAGTGCTTTACATTCATTGACCAGAAAGCTGCTTGGTTGTGTTGTTATAAAATGTAGGCATATGCATTCTGGTATTTCAGAAAGTGCTTTTGTTTAGAATGTGGCAGGCTGGAACTTCTTTTGTTTAACTTGGGTTGTTACTAAAGAGTGGCATTATGGTTTCTGCATTGTCCCAGTCTAAGCATAAGGCTGGTGAGACAGAGGTAAAGATGCTGAAATGTAGAAATGCTGAGTCAAGCTGAGGGCAGAACAGCTCAGAACAGCAGGTGTGGAGGTGGCTGCAGACAGAAGGAGGATACAAGGCCTTGGAGAGGGATTGAACTGGGGAGAGGGGTAAAAGAGGCAGGGTAATGTCTTGTTTAGTCTGTTTGGCAGTATATTTCTATACATATCTTTGCTTTATCAAGCACACACATTGTAATTGCAAGTTCATTGACAAATATGCTTGATTAAGAGAGCTGGGAGAGTTGGCAGCAGAAGTCTCAATTGGTGGGAGATGAGAATTTTTGTTTGGAAGATACAAAGTCAATGTGGTACTGAGAGGAAAAGTTGCTGCACAAGGGATTTTTTTTGTGTCTGTCTAGGAGAGTGAAATATAAAAATAAAATGGGAGAAGAAAGAGAAAGGTGCTTTGTTGAAATGTGAGGGAAGAGATTTGGACAGTGAGCAAGTATCAAAGTTCAGACCCACAAGTCAGATGAGACTTGCTCAAGCTGTTGTAGTTTTCCAAGACAAGTTATTGAAGACAATGACAGGCAGGTGAAGTGCTTTCTACAGGAGAGGGATGGGAATCTCTGCAATCTCTGCAGTGCAGGAGACAGTCTCTTTTCTCTGGCCATCCACAAGACAGCAGCTCTCCAGGGAATGGGAGAGAAGCTGGATGTTCTGGAGTTGTGGCTTATAGGGGCAGGGAGTCTGATTAAACTCATAGGAGACACACTTAGTGTTTCACAAGCTCACTTTAAACTAATGGATGAGTTGTTTTTGAAAAATCAAACCCCACTGCAGAAGGCAGGATCATCTCTCACACCCATCTGAAGTGCCGAGGAGGCTTTGGCTTCCAAGGAAATTTTCCTACCACAGTGATGGTGGAGCTGCTGTGTAAGTCTCCCTTTGTGAGAAGGACAAACTTACCCAAAGCTATTAAGGTGAAGAGCAATCTTCCCTGAGCCAGAGCTGTGGGCCAGGTGCTGTGGCATTTGACATATTACTCGGGATAGGAAAAGGTGGCAACCTCTCTGCCTGCTGGTCCATATGTACACGTGCCAAAATGTCAAAGCAGTCTTCTGGAGTTGTAGCTGTCTTGGAGTGGGGGTGTACTGGTGTAGGGCTCTCATGTTTATTCTCAGTTGCTTCATAGTATTTTCCTTTCTTGGATTAACACATTAAGCCTTGGGGGTTTTTGCATTTTGGTGGGGTTTTTTTTTGGAAGGCTGTGGTCTGCAGCAGAGGGGAAGGGACAGTGAACAGTGTCAGGGAATAGGAGACAACCTGAGATGGATTTAGCTGTACAAACACCCATCTGTCCTTTTCCAGTAGGAGAGCAGCGTAATGGCAGTAAAACATGTTTTCCTTTAATCCGCTTCTCTACGCCTTTATCTCAAGATAAACTGCAAAATTCAAAGTATCAAATAAAGGCAATGCATAAAGGGCAGCTATTGCTTATCCTGGAGCATGATGTGCAGCACAATAGGAAACTCTTTAGCAAACCTGGAAGTCACAGTGAGGAAATAGGACAAATGTTCAAAAATGCTCTTAATTAACTTGCGTTATCAGTAACTGCACTGAGTTGGTTTCTCATTTAAAATTTCAATCTAGAGGTCCTTCTGACTGGAGTATTTCATCATTATTGCTGCAATTTAGCTTTTGCAATTGGGACACTTCAAAAGTGATGGCCTTTACTATCTGAGAAAAAGCTGCTCCAAGTTCTGGCTTTTAAAGCTTAAAGCTTATTCTAATATAAATGAAGAAAGCATAGCTTTACTATGAATCTTACTTTTTTTGTTGGAGGAAGTTGGGAGGTTTTCGTATTTATTTAGATACTGATGTTTTGAAATTTGCATATAGTTCTTTGAAATTCCACCTTTTTGTTGCCACAAGTGTCATTTTTAGTTCAAAATGAAGAATGAATACTTTTCCAGGAGTCTGGAGCTCAAGGATTAATGTGGTTGAACTAGTTAAATGTTAAATCTATTCAAAGTAAAACTGCACAGCGACTGCAAATGTCCTTGCATGCAAGTAAATCCTTCTTATATTGAGTCTGGTTTGCTAAAGATGTAACTGCTCTGCCAGCTTGTTCTGTACAGATAAGTTATGTATGTTATAGGCACTCTATCTTAGGGTACTCTATCTGCTGTTCCTATTAAGGCTGAGCTGAGATTGCAGTTTAATTCTGCTTTTTTTAAAATGGGAATCAGCCTTTTTGAATGGAAAAGAAGTTGCTGTAGCACACAGTATATTTTATACACAGACTTCATATCTCTCATGGCTAGAAATAAAAGTTTCTCAAGAAAATTACGTGGACCATCATAAAAGTTTAAATATTCTCTCATCTCCTGCATGCAAATACTCTTCAGCCAGTAAGAGTCCTCAATGGGCTTTGGTTGACCTTAGTTACATCTGTGAAATGTAAGTATCAAACATCTCAACACCATCATTTTGTACAAGTAAGCGCTGTTGAAACTTGTGCTTATCAAATGACTGAGAAGTGTTCAGTCTTTGATTTAGCAGACTGGTTATCCATTCTCTCGTATCTAATTTTAAATAGGAAGATTTTGTAAAAGGGTAGTCAGGATGATGTTTCTATTTCACCTGACTTACACAAACACGCAGATAAAACACTGTGGAAGAGCTGCTTTGGAATTACAACTTCAAGTACTCACAAGTTGGGGAGTGAAAAGAATTTATGCTGGGACAAGTTTCAATGCCCTGTGTTCTGAGAATAAAAGGTTCCCTTTTTTTGCCCAGCTACATTCTTGGAAGTGACTGGGTTGTTTTGGCTGCAGCTCCTCAGAACACTCAGCCTGAACTCAGGGCATACAACTTCAGCACAAAAGCTCCACAGACGCAAAGGTTTCTTTCCTAAGCAATGAAGTGCAGTGTGTTGGAAAGTTGCAGGTACCCCCAAAAGTAAATTGCTGATTTTTTCTATTAAGATTTGGGATTTTAATTTTGCATGTCAGAATGCTGCTTGATCTATTTCTTTTCTGCTGGAATCGTCACACAGCCTTTTTTTTCTTTTTTCCTGCCTCTTTATTAAACAAAAGGCAGAGTTGCTACACTTAGGTTATACCTGTGGCCCAACAAGTCTAGTAGCTCATTTTGATTTAACCAGATTGTGTTGCTTTGGGAAATGTTTTTAATACCACATGAGACAGAGAGCAGACAATGAATCTTCTCTTACCTCCTTGGTAATTAGACTGTAATAAAATCTCACTCATGACATGTAATAGCCCTTCTAACGCCATTGGCAGCAATGCAGCAAAGCTAGGTGCTGTCCTGCTTGAAGAAGATATGGAGGAATGGATTTACATTCCTGGCCCACTGATTTCTCCCAGAAGTATAGAATAATTTGGGTTGGAAGGGTCTTTTAAATGTCACCTAGTTCAACACCTGCGATGAGTGGGGACATCTTCACCTAGATCAGGTTGCTCAGAGTCCTATCCAGTCTGACCATGCAGACTACTAATTTAGGGTAAAACTTATTCCTTGTATTTTGATTTAATTTCTATTATGGGTCTTCTTCCTGAGTTTTAGGTCCTTAAGGGTCTGCAATATTCAGAGGTGCCCATCCTGACTTTAACAGCAGCAAAGCTGCCCAGATGGTTCTGCAGATGTTACCAAGCACCATCTCTTCACAGACACTTTTCTATAGGGGATATTAACATGGGCCTCAGTGTGTCTTCAGGATTTTTGTGGTCCTGAAATAATTTTTCAGAAAAAAAAAGCTGCAGGGTATATATGCAGTTAGTGAAGTCTCTGATGGCAAAGATGGGACTTGATATGTAAGTGTAGTGTTAGTTTTTCAGAGTAGGGATTTGAGGGTAATCCAAAGGCTTAAGATAAGAATATATCTATTAAATCAGGAGAATTCATGTAATATGAGACTGTTTCTAATTGCTTTTGCCATGTGATATTCAAATGAAGAGAATGATTTCTCCCACTCCTGGTTGCAAGATCACCAAACTGCAGACCAATCATCTATAAATAGAAATATTTGTAATTTTTTTTGTTTTTCTGACTAATTCTCAGTACTATGAGAGCTGTAGAATTACTGTGATTGAATCAAATATAAACCCATCCAAGAAGTAAGCAGAATGTTTCCAAAAATTATCCTGGTTGGGATATAATAAGTTTTAAATTTGTGCTTTTATATATAAGATCTGTGGCCAAAAACTCAGTAAAACCTTCAAAAACCTTCGTTTCCACTTCAAAGAGAAGATTTATTTAGCTTTCAAGTAATCACAAGGCAAACATGGCTGTGGTCTGTAATTTTTCTGGATGCAGTTAAGAAGTATTTTTGGAGGTTTTTTAGAGCTGTTGATAAAATGACAAACTATTTGTGCTTCACGAGCACTTCCTTCACTTTGGAAACTGCAGATACTCTGGAGCGTAGTGGTGATAAGTTATATATTTCATCCATAAATAATACATATTTATTTTAATATATTTAATCATTAGTGTGGTGTATTTGCAGGAATTGTTCTGTCTCCAGCCTAACTACCTTTGTTGCTTTCTGTTTTGTCTCTACTGAAGCGCTCAAGAGGTTACTGTGCTTTGGGGGAGGGGGCTGCAAGGTGGTGACAGTCATCTGTCATACTTCTCTCAGCTTTCTTACAGGAAATATAGGCAGCTCCTGTAAGAAGCAGATTTTTTTTACTTCTAAGTGTGCCATGGGGGAAAGTAGACTGTTTGTGGGTTTCCCTTTCAGTGTTTCATTGTCTGAAGTGCCATTGCCTGGCTGCAGCTCTCCAGGAGCTGGGTAACAGGGATTGTGCAGAGGTCCTGGAGCTCACCTCCTTATGGAGCATTAGGGCCCTGGGGGAGAAGCAACCTCAGCCTTAATCGGATGCGTTTGTTATCCATGGAGTTCAGAAAGGCAGGGCAAGAGAGCTGCAGTGGGCTGTGTGATACTTCATTTCCACACCTGTGTTACTGTTCCCCCCGCACATCTGTGTGCATCAGGCTGGGGGCACTTCCTTGCCTCCGGCTGGGAGGGCTGAGTGGGTGAGACCTCTCCTCCTGAGCCCTCTTTGGCTCCTGCACAGGGAGCACAGGTGAGATCAGACTTCCAGGAAGTCACGGCAGCCCCTCCTACAGTGAAGTAATCTGCCTTCCCTTTTTTATCTGGTTTTGCTGCTGCTGTTTTTTTGTTTGGTAGCATTTTCCTTAATGTAACTCTGAGAGGCTTCTGAACTGCCACCCATCAGGAACAGCTAAAACAGTGGTTGTAAACTTAATCCTGTCAAATATGCGTCTATTTTCAGGAAAGACACAGTTGTTTTTAATTAAATAAGACGTTTTCTCTGCCACAATTTTTAAAAAGCTTAGGAAGATTTTAAATTCTGGGAGTATATTGGAACGTAGCAAATTTCTGACAAAAATGGATAAACTTCAGCCACGTTGATTTCTTGGAATAAAAATGTTCTGAGGTAATTCTGTCAAATTAGCCAGGTAGAAAAAATAATATATCACTGGAAAAAGGTACACCTTTTAACAGACTTGAATGTGCCTGTATTTGTTTGGAAGAGGCTCGTGTTGCCTCCTTCACATTTTTCTTTCTTCCATCCTTCCTTTGTTGTCTTGTGCCTTTAATTATTTTTGAAATCCCAAGAAGCCGCTATATCTGTACTGTGTCTCATAGGGTAGAGACACAGTGATGTCTTGGAGCTCTCTGAAGCTGCAGAATAAGCTCTAAGAAGAAATGAGAGAGTATAGGCTTCTGCAGAGATTCCTTTCATCAGGATATTCAGTGTCGCAGCCAGCACATAAACGGCAAAATCAGGTCAGAACTGCCAGATTTCCCCTTTCTGAAAGAAAATTTTGTGTAAAGCTACCACTTGAAACTTTTGAAATAGAACACTTTATAAACAAGTATCATTCTGGTTTATAATACAGAAAACAGTATTACAATAACTATGTTGCCTCAGGCAGCTTACTTCAGAATTTTTCTTCACTCGGTTTTGTAGTATGTGTGGTGCATAAATTAAATCTGTGTTCTGACACTTCTAATTGTTAGGGAGATTCTAGTGATGTGCTTGCTAATGCACTCCTCAGTGCTGTAAGGCTTTTGCCTTGGGCTTAGCTCTTTGATTTTCACCCTGTTAAAATCAGGCGAGTGGTTATGGCTTGGCTCAGGGGGTGCTGGGGCGTGTGGCCAGAGCCACAGAAGAGGTTTCTTCCCGTCTTTGCCCTCTGCAGAAGGTATGACGAGCTGGAATGGAGGAGAAAGCCTGCAGTCCTCTGACGTGACAGCCACGTTAAAACAGATGGGTGAACGAGTCCCTGCTGCTTCTCTTCTGTCAGTAGCCTTAAATCTCATGACTTGCAAAGCCAGCTGGGCAGAGGAGCCAACATTTGTGGTGATATAGTGTAGTGAGCATGGATTGGCATATTAGTGCAGAGGGGAAGCTCACCTTGCTATATGCAAGGTGCAAACTGCTGGTGGAGCATGGTGTAGCAGGGTGGATTTGGAGTGAAACTCTGTAGTTGTGAAGGAAAGAGTTTGTGCAACACTGACTAGTTCGTGAACAAGAGATGTGGCTTTCTAGGTGGAGCCAGATGCTGGAGAAAGTGCTCCCCAGTCCTTGCCCCGGTTTGCTTGTAAGGCTTTGCTCATCATCCTTGTCTTGCCAGTCTGTATTTTCTTGAGATTCCTCAACACTCTCCTGGGATTTGTATCTCCTGGGATACAAAATGAAAAGCTGGAGTCCATTAAATGTTGGCCTCTGTCAGGATTGGCTCCTTTTATCTAGTGGCTTACATTAAGATATTGGGCAGCAGATGGAGAGCTCAGTTTTCAGTATTCTTTCCAGTCAGCACCTCTGTGTCAGCATCAGCTTCTTCTGTCCTCCTGTGAATCTCTTCAGACCAAATTTGTGTGGCTCTTATAGAAGGGAAACAATGTTTTTCCACCAAACTCAAGTATTTTCTGATGGTCTCTGCTTTCACTACATCTGTCACTAGCAGCTGTAAGAAAGCCAGAGTAATTTTGGCTACTAAAGCAATTTGGCAATTTATTGTGTGTGTTTCAGCAGCACTAATCAGAGCTAGATTTGACCAAATTGAATTTTTGTTCACTTCTTCACCAGTCAATGGAGGTATAATAATGTCTTCTGGGGGTTGATGAGATTTCACTGCACAGGCCAGAAGGGTTTCTCTTGATTGAGTGTGACCTCTAGTAGTTCATTGTTTTGGTTTGCTTTTAGTCTTTTCTCTAAGCCTGAGAATGCAACCTTGACCTTCTGAGACCTAAGCTGGGGCTGCTCGCATGTGAAATGCCACAACTTGGACATGATGATCCTTGTGGATCCTTTCCAACTCAGCATATTCTGTGGTTCTGTGCACTTCAGAGACATTTCCTTTGACAAAATGACTCCTAGATTGCCCCATTTTTGCAGGGCATAAGCAATCGCGGCTTTTGAGTACCAAAAATGTTGTGTATAGCAGGTTTTTTAGAGGATGAATTTGGTTTGGTTTTTTGGGGGGGTGAACTGCACTGGAGATTGCCTTTATGTTTTTGACATGTACATTTTAATTTAGAAGTATATTTATTAATGCTTTCAGCTGTTTTTCTGTTTTATTCTAGAAATTAACACTTCAGCCATTTAATTAAAACCTTTGGGATTTTTATCTTTTTTTAATTTCAGTTTCCCTTTTTAGTTTAAGTATCTTTTGTATGACTCTTAAACCTCATTTTTAAAGTACTTTTAAATGGTTCATTTGTGATCTGAGTTATAATGAGTCAATGTAATTTTCTTTCTAAATTTGACCAGTGAGATGAAGAGCAATTCAAAGTTTTCTGATAAGCATCCATGGAGCTTTGGATTATTGCTTTCTTTCTGTGTATTCTAATGAGTACAGTTTCATCCTTTTTGTTGCTTTCAATGGGGAAATTAACTTAGAAGATATTTGCCATCAGTTCATGCCTGCAAGAAAAAAATTGCTTGCAAAAAGTTTTTAAAGGTAGTTTCAGTATGATCTTTATTTAGTATTGCACCCATTAAATGAGTATGGGGAGCAGTAGCTACTTAAGAGAAATTAGGTGTTAAGAGAAAACAAGAAGTGTGGAATAAGTTGGGGTGTTGAGACTACTTTCAAATAACCCAAAAGTAACTAGATACTTGGTTTGGTTTAGTTGTCACTGTTGCACAGTGTCAGTAATCTAAAATCAAATCTTATTTTTTTATTATTTTTAAAATTACTTTTCTCAATTTAAGCAGATAACACAAATTTAATTCCTTGTCAATGTCTCTAGCTGACATGTGTCTCGGTGAAAGCATAGAGGAGTCCCAGCTTTGCTGTGGTAAAGAAGCCAAAAGCTAAACAACACTTAGCTCTGGAGTGTTAAAGCAAGGATGGAAGCAAGAAAAAATATTCTGATGTCCTGTCAAATTATTGCCAATGAAAAATAATTTTGTGGTGTATTTTTTAAAAATAATTTTTCAGTTTCATAATTTGGCCAAAATATATGCTTCTTGTGTAATACATGGTGCTTGCTCATATGATGAATGTATGTTCATGTGAACATATCACAGCCAAAAATTAAAGTACCATTAACAACTGTCTCATATGTAATGGCCATAAACTAAAATGCAAGAAGCTCCACTTCCAACACGAGGAAGAGCTTCTTTCCGCTGAGGGTGGCAGAGCACACTGGAACAGGCTGCCCAGCAAGGTCATGGAGTCTCTCTCTGGAGACATTCAAAACCTTTCTGGACATGTTCCCATGTCACCTGCTCTAGGTGACCCTGCCTTGGTAAGGCAGGTGGATTATCCTCAGAGGCCCCCTCCAGCTTGAACTATTCTGTGATGCTCTATCCAGTTCAGAAGCAGTGGTGCTCCCCTCCTACATGGAGCTTTCCTCACAGCACTGAGGGCTGTAAACCCTCCTATGACAATTTGGTGATGGGTGATAACTGCCAGCCTCAGCTGTAATGTGAGCCTGGATTGTTTGTCAGCCTATTTTAGTCACAAAAATCTGGAGACTGGTAGGGAACTTGCTGAATTTAATGGAAAGACCCTAATCAGTGGGATTCTAACCAGTCATTGACAGTGCAGTTCTTTGGCAAAAAGGCCCTTCTGTGGTATTCTTTCAAAGTACTTCTCTAAAAGCAGGGTGCCATTGGCTGCATGGAACCATTTTCAGCCCCTTTCACGCGCTAGTTTCTCTTTATCATGACTAGTTAGCAGCTCTTTGTGTTTGCTGGTCGCATGGCTACATGTGCAGTGCTAGTGCTGGCTGATGAAGAGCAGATTTTGAATGAAGCCTTTGGGTGTGCACCGAGAGCTCAGCTGCAGATGGGAAGTGCCTTTCCTGTGGAATTTAGATTAAAATTGCCACATGTAACATATTATTCTGCAGTCAAAAAAAGTAGATTGGGCTGTAATTCATGAAACAGATATTGAAATTTTAAATATATAATCTTGATTGATTATATCTTTCTTCCCCAAGATCAGTGTTGTCTGTTTGTAATAAAGCAACTTCATGAAATTATACATGAGAGAAGAAAGTAGACCATTAGATGTGAGCCTAGGGTTGAAATATTTCTGCATATTATTTCCTGTAAGTTCTCTATTCATGTATGAGGCTGTAAGTTTGGGATTTCTTTAAAGTGCAGATGTATCTGTAGATATCAATCATACTTAAACTGAATAGGCTTTTCAAATGTACCTATCACACAATGTGGTTTTGTGTTTAATTAAACATATTTCTAATCCTACAGTTGTTAATCTGTCAAACTACCCTTGGAATCTATAGCCATCTGATCAAGTAAAAGAGGGCAGGATAAAATCTCATATAAGATTTGGAGGAAGTGCATGTTTAAGAGAAATCTTTGCTCCTAATTTTATATGGTATTCTAGTAACATGTAAGCTTTTAGTTATTTAGCATTTAAAGTGTTTCCTCCCATTTTGATGGTGAATTGCTGTATCTGTATAATTTTTCTTGGATCATTTCCTGTCCACAAAAGACCTTATCTTAATACTGAGCCTTTCTAATAAACACTCAATAGATAGGAAGTTATAGCTTCATAATAGACCACATCTCTGTGGAGATCTGTAAACATCCTTCTACCTCCCTTTTTTTTTTGAGATTTATTCATTAGTCATTCCTGCTATGCTACTTGATTTGTGTGAGAGCTTGGCAAGGCAGTGCTTGTCAAATAGGAACCTTTTCACTTTGTCAATGCACCAAACTAAAGCTGTAAAGAGAAGGTGTATCAGTTAGAATGTTAAGGTACTCTGTGTAGCCTCAAGAACAAAGTTAATAACCTGATAGCACCTTTGATGGCCAAAGGAAGAGCTTTACACAAACACAAAAATACCCTGGGAATATTTTTTCCCCCATTAGCACTTTGGAAAAGGTTAGTATCAGGAGAGGGATAATGATGATAGATTGGATACCACTGGTAGGCAACCTGAAACAGTAATTTTTGTGCAGAGCTGGTGGTCCTGCCTGTAAGGCGATCAGAATTTTTGCCTGGTTTACAGCTTGTTCTCTGCACACTGAAGGATATCAGTGTTAATCAGTTAGGTCTCTGGCTCACCACTTTTCATGCCTGAGGTTCTTTCCACAGCAGGACCCACGTCCTGCTCCATACCACGAGCTCCAGGAACCTCAGCACAGCAGTAAGCATGTCTGGGACTTGGGATCCCATGCCTGGCGAGCCTGGCTGCCTGCTGAGCCTGCCACTCCTGGTCCAGCAGGAGCACTGTGAAGAAGCTGTGGGGCTTGTGCTGCCTTCAGCCACAGCTTCTCTTTGGGTTTGCCCCATTATACATCCCAGTGAGGAATTCTGTCAAAAGTGTCTGCTCCATTGAACATCTCTTTTTTTTGCTTATGGATCAAGACAAACAGAAATTGTCTCAGTAGAGGTCAACTTCTTCTGTACCTTTTAGCATAATTTCTCATACTTATTGGTTCAAAATTTGAGATTTATTTCCAGGAAATTCCACTGTGTGTGCATCCATAATACATAAAGATTTCATCATCTGCTCTCCTATAGTCACTGACTTAATTATAATGGCTCCTAGGAGAGATGCACGAAATATTCTGCCTGAAGTTGTTTTAATTAAGACTTTAAGGTCTGAGAACCAGGCAAGTTTTGGTTTCTAATTCCAGAAACTGCACTGCTGATGTTTGTACTTTTAATTCCTTTTCTGGTTAATTTGGCAGAGTGACGGTGAGGCAACTTTCACTAGGAAGCCTCCAAATCATGTCAGTTTTGAAAAGTATCTGTTTCCTTTCCCCTATGACTTCTAATCTCTCTTAAGAGCCCATAAATAAATTACATCACCAAAGGTAGCCTAACTTGCATCAGAGGTGGCTGATGTAACTTTTCTGAAGCCCAAAGCATCACTCTTGAGGCAGCCATCTGAGTCCCCTCATTTCAGCTCAGTGGATGTGACTCTTGCTTCTCCATCTCTCCTTTCTCATGTGAGCCAAAGAGCAAAGGGATGTGCTGCCTTCATCCTGACTTAACTGAGGTTGTGAATTCAGTGTGTCTGATGCCCGGAGAGTACTACTTCCCCTTCACCTGCTGATTTTTCAAATTATTATTTTTAATATCTGTGTGTTGTCTAGGAAAACTGACAACGACATCATCTCAGGTCAGGCTTTACTGTGCTGCTGTAGTGCAAACCAAAGGAGAGAGATAACTTCTTTGTGCCATAAAAACTAGCTTTATTTGCTTTCTTTGGAGAGCTCTTTCGCATCTCAAATCTGCCTACTTTTGTTTTCTTACCTTCCTGTTTCTCTCTCATGCTTGCACCCTGTACAAAATACCTATATTTCTTCATGTCTGCTCTATATTATTGGCTGTTTTCAGAAAAAGTGAGTATCCCTTTCACAAAACCTTTTGGACAGCTGGTATAAGGAAGGAAATGGCCTGATTTGTGTATTTGGATTACTGACAGTCTCCAAATACCTTGGATTGCCAAGTCAGGAAGGTCTTTTCAATGAAAGGAATACTTCAGAGACCTAATTCTTTCAATTAGATAAACCATGCAGAATCACAGCTCTGTACTTCTTTCTGACAGATCTAATGTTATTGATGAATAATGAGCTGTGGTGGATTGATCCTGGCTGGATACCAGGTCCCCACCAAGCCACTACTATCACTGCTCACTGGACAGGAGACAAAGAGTATAATGAAACATCCATGGGGCAAGATAAGGATGGGGCAAGATCACTTGTGATAGGTGCTACCACAATCAAAACAGTTAGGGAAAGTTAGTTTAATGTTACCAATCAAATGAGACTAGTATAAAAACTAAATCATAAAATACCTTCTCCCTGATGCCTTAGGTTTTAGCTTTTATATTTTTTTAGATCTTGTGCTGTTTTAGTGGGTAGCTTTAAGTTTCATATTAAGTGCTACTGAGTTCTCTTCACAGAGTAAATAGACAAAACAATTCCTTCTCTAGCTCAATACCAAGGAACCAAAACAGCAGTGAAGTGAGAAGAAAACACAGGGAGGATGGAGCTTCATAACCTGAAGCTATGGTTTGACAGTTGTTTCTAATATGATAATGGACCAGAACTTGTAGGAGTGTGAGACCTCATGATCGAAAATCCATTTTGTGACCATTTTGGGGCATCTTGGAGTCCGGCTGGACTCTTGTGCTGCCCAGGTGTACCCATTGAGGCCTTTTAATAAATCCCTACTTTATCCTCTTGCTCTGTCTAGTCTCTGTTCCAGGTCAGCCCCCAGAAGGCATCACCCACACCCTTCCTCCTTTCTGGGCTTAACTTTACTCCCAATTTTCTCTACCTCGTTGCCCCAGCAGTGCAAGGGGAATATAGAATGGGGGCTGCAGTCAGTTCATTGCACACTGTTTTTGCCACTCCTTTCTCCTCAGAGGAAGGACTCCTCTTCACCACACACTTCAACTGCCCCAGTGAGGGGTTCCTCCCACAGGAGACAGTCCTTTCTCCATGAACTTGTCCGAAGCGTGTCCTTCCTACAGGAAGGCTGCAGTTCTTCCAGTGTGGGTCCCTTCCCCCTCAGGAACAGACTGCTCCAGCGTGGGTCTCCCACAGGGTCACGAGTCCTGGCAGTAAACCTTCCACAGCATCACAGCCTCCCTTGGGTTTTCACCTGCCCTGGTAAGGGGCCCTTCAGGGGCCTCAGGTGGATCCCTGCTACTCCATGGATCTCCGTGGGCTGCAGGGGGAGAGCCTGGCTCACTGTGGTCTGCACCAGGGGCTGCAGGGGATTGAAGTTCTTTGTAAGGCTGAGTGTCGCCTTGTTTATGTTTATCAAGAATTAGCATTTTTCTCATGTTTTGTGCCTTCCATAATCCAAAAGAAGTACAGCTGGTCGGGGTTTTTGTTCCCCAGATAGTGTTCCATTTTTATTCCTGCATGAATTAGCAGCCAAAGAAGATTCTGCAAGTCTCCTGTTTCCTAGCCTCATTTGGAGCTAGCAAAAAGGAAGCAAATATAAAGCCAGTCTAGTCTTGCCACTGTTCTTTGCTCTGATATTGATACATTCTAATACATTCTTTCCTTAAAACATGTAATCATGATGCCGTTTTTCATTTACTCATCTGCTATTAAGTACAATAAAAGTTTCATAGATACTCAGAGATTACTATCTGATAATCAGAGTTTTAAATAAAAACAAATGAGCAACAAATAAAACCATAAAAAAATTATTTATAAAACGATTTCTTGTGTGTTTTCCAACTTGAAAATAAATGACTGCAGCTTATATAACATGAGTCTCTTAATAGTTAGCCAACTTCTGGTGAATGTGTAGTTGATTAGTATCCTGTGGTACTTCCTAGGCAAATGCTGGACATAGAGATGCTACAGGTCTTGTCTCTACCTGAAAATAATATGTCCTCACATAATTTAGTAGAACTGGTAGTGAACGTATTTTTTCATGGGCCCGTATTAACTGGTAAGTTGAAGCTGCCATCAGTGTGTTTGGTCCTGTGAAATCCAAATGGTGTGTTGAAATGTAATATTCTGGGTGATACTGCCTCATGCTTAAAGATGCTCCTTCCTGTGTGGTAGCATTTGCCGTAACTGTCCTGTGCTCAAGTGAGAGACTGGTGTCGGAGGTGTCACTCTGCCACCCCTTCCGAGCACTAACCTGTCTCCTTCCCCCACAGTGGTGCTTGTGCAGAATTGCCTCTTGGCTACCCACTGGCATAACCACAGCACTATTTCAGATGTAGGCATGTGACTTTCCAGCTGCAGATCACTCACTTCCTGCAGAAAGTCCTAAGGCGGCCTTGTGTTGTAACGCCCGTGTGCGAACCGCGCGCAGATGTCCTGCTGCCATCGCTGGCGTTCCCTTTGCTGCTGAAAACGAGAAGCGCCTCAGAGCTCCCTCCGTGGAGCTGCCACCCCACGCATCCTGTGCCGCTGACTGGTGGGCAAGTCACGGCAGCTGCGTGTCCTGCTGGGCACGGAAGTGGGTAGAGGCGAAGAGGAAGCGTTGGAGTGAAAGCTCTGATCTCATGGCACATGGTCAATATCTGAATTAATTATATAGCTGTCTTCTCCTGGAGTGACTGCAGAGCAAGAGGTGATGGAAATGAGAGCGGTTTCCTAATTTCCTACGAGGATATAATTTAATTTCCAAAGAGAATGAGCTGACTGTTTACGGACAGGACAAATCTGCAGGTAGGAGTTAATACCACCTACTGATTTTTCAACTGTTAAAGGAAACTGGTGAATAAATAATAAAGATTATCTGTTTCTGCAGAATGGTTCTCACTAGTAAGCGTGAAGGGAGGTAACTGCCATTAACCTCCTGTGTAGGAGCTTATAACTGATGGTGCAATAACAGTAGCTATCTTGAGAATCATGTGGCCTTGAGGAAAAAGGAGTAATTGCTTCATATCTCTGGCTTTCCTTCTTCGCTGTTGTGCTTTTCATGGTGCTGTTCGAGAGTCTCCTGCTCAGGTGTGAAGGAAGGGAGTTGTTTGGGGTGAAATACCCTGCATCGCTGTCCCATCCTTGAGATATGCATGGCAAGGCTTGCCAGCTCGGGCATTGGTAGAAATGCATACAGTGTGTGATTAATCTGAGTGCTAATTAGATTCTTAACCCTGACTGTACTAATGTGTGTCTCGTGGGATGTTCAGATGGCCATTTAAGATTTCATTCTTCTCCAAATACCTCTCCCTGTCCAGGCTTTCTAAGAAATAAGGATTTGTTTGATTTTAATCTCTTAACTGTTTCTGGGGCACCCAAAGGTGGTGGTGTCACAAAGTGACTTGTGCTTGTTGGGACTATTTGAGGAAACTGCCTGGAAAAATCTAGCCTCATTCAAATGCCAACTTGTATGCCTGGGATAACTAATCATTTTTAAAAATAGAAATTGTCATTTAGAAAGCCTACTTCTTTTAGCCTTTTAGAACCGTTTTGCATCATGTTCAATTCCTTATTTGCATAGACCTTGAAGTGCTTTCTAGACTGAGTATACTTTGCTAGCTTGGAGTAGAGTCCTACTTTTTAGGTGGGATTTTATTAGGAGATACTAATGATTTTTCCATTTGAGGTTTTGAAGAATTGTTAGACCAGCAATTTTAAATTGTGCAAGTGCTGTTTCCCCAGGATATACAGAGTGAATAGTTTTGGGGTTGTTGTATTTTTAATTCTGCACACTGAAGCCTTGAGCTTTTATTATGTCGTGTACAGATGAGGAAAAGGACATGTGTGAAATCCTTAATTATTTGCCCTTTTCCAGTTTGGTTTTGGGAGAGCACCAGTAGATTCTTTGGGTACTCAATTGAGTGTTTTTCTCTTTGGGTCACTTTTCTGTTAGGAACAATAAGATGCTTAGATGCTTCCAGGGATATTTTGGTGTTAATACAAATCTCCCACAAAGCAGCATGACAGTAAAGCTTTTGAAACGGAAAGGACGACTTCTTTCATGAGATATCTGCCCCAACTTACTGAATTACAGGTAAGAGAGCATTGTCTTGCTGAAGTTGCTGGTGTCCTTGGTGAGCCCTGGGTTATTCTCCCACTTTCTCCACTTTGAATGCACTGCTGGGGAAACTGGCAGTAGGCATCTCAGGTACCACATAGCCTCTGTGAGGGGACTGGGTTTTGTTCCTCACTGCTCCCTTTTTCTCCTGGAGAAATGTTGTCACTTAGTCAAGGTCTTTACACTTGCCAGGAAGGAAACTTATCTTTTTTTGCTCTCAGAATGTTCACTGATACCTGCAGTTCCCATCTCTGGCACCTAAAATGGATGGGGGATTGTTTAATGAGTTGCCATCCACACTAGTTTCAGAGGCCTGTTCAAGTATGACCTGACTTTGCTTGGTATGCTCTGCTGACTATGGTGAAGCCAGAGGATGTTCTTTTTGGATGCACTGAGGAACTTGGAGAGTGACCACAGAGACAAATAAATGCATCCACTGACCTTGCTGCTACATTGCTGTTACCAGGTTATCTTCCTCTCCCAAGTACACATGACTAATCACAGCTACCGGGAGCTTCAAGGAGATAAACTTAAAGGGAAAGAGACATCAGACTGACACAGATGTTTCACAATCTGAGAGTTGTGTGGTCACCCATGTAAATCAGGTTACAGTTAAAGAAAGCTTTTACATGCATGCATATATCTAATGTTGGTTTGGGTGCGTGTTTCTAATGCAGATTGCATTCAGAAATATCAGTGCAAAATATTTTAAATCCTTCATACTCAGTTGCTTGTGCACACCACTGACTTTCTCTTATTCTATTTAAATAAGAAGCATGTTCTAGTTATTTATCCATGTTCTTCATGGAAATAAAAACACAAAGTTGAAGGAACAGATGATTAATCAAAATGTTATTGGCTACCTTGTTAAAGTTGTAAAGCTAAGTCAAGGTGATCCTTAAGGATTTAAACTTACATTGAATAGAGTTTAGAAGCCAGTTTCCTAAATACCATATGTGGGATTTTTCCCTAAATCTTTTAGCAACTCACCATGATCATCTTCACTATTTGTCACAGCTGAGAAAGCTACTAACCATCTTTCCATGTGAAAGGAGATGAGAGAGAAGAGTGCACAAGTTGAAGGGAAGCAACAAAATTGTTAGACTGCTTTTTACTACCCTGATGTGAAGTTCTCCCTAGTTATTGCCCAGAAGCCTGGGGAACGGAACAGAAAGTGAAACCAGGGTCTGCCTCCATATCAACACAGGCTTCCTCTCAAACCCTTGTGCAGTCACCTGCCTCTTCAGAGAAAGAAGGTGAGAAGTCACTGCTAGCACTGGTTACTCGTGTTTGCTTCTGAAGAAGTGAGTAGTGGCTTCGTAGCAGGAATAAGTACTTAGCTGGAAGAAAATGGTGGCATGAGGCAGATGATGTTTTATCTTCAGGCAATTGCTTGTCACAGCTCTTATGCAAGGGGCTCTGTTTCTCCACACTGCCTGACCAGAGTCTGGGTGAGGTTCTGCCTTATGACTGCTCAGAGTCTGTGCACACATGTATCCTAAGACACAGCTGTTGGAGTCTTGGCTACGAGGTGTGCAGCAGTGGAGGGGCTCTGTAGAATGTCCCCCCCATCTCCCAAAGCAGAGACTCGCTTTGGTGTTTCCAGAACTTCAACCCATGTACATTTTTGACCTTTTGGTTTTCACACCTGCTTCCAGTGGTGCCACCCTGTCCTGCTCCCCACCAAGAGAGCATTGTGCAAATTGTAGAGCAGATGCTGCCAGTGCCAGCTGCTGGTGTCACTGTGAGAGGGAGGTAGATTTTTTTGTGGGGTAACTTCTTCCCCATTCCCACCCCTGATCATCTTCATGTCCTGAAAATTTCCTCCAGTAACGGCAGCATCACCTGATGTTGAGGTACATTGAAACTACATTTCTTTCACCTCCTGTAAAGGACTTCCTTCCACCTCTATTAGGCAGAAGGAAGTAGGTTTTTACCCCACACCACTTTCTCCACAGTTTAAGATTTCTTCTGAGGTTCCTACACAGGGAGCAATGTTTGATTTGCGTCCACAGTTTGGGATTTTGTATCTAGACAAAGATGATGCTTTGCGTACTTTTTCTAAGCACCCTCCAGCAAAATGAGTCTCTGCCCTGTGAAGGGAACTCTCAGGTGGGCATAGGAGGCTGAGGCTGGGCTACCTGCCTGCAGTCCCTGCTGAAAGCTTTGGGACTTGCCCCCTGTGCATGGGGCCACAGGTTCTGCTTTCATCTCATACATCAGCCATGCTCTGAGCAGTGGTGCTGATGGGCAAGGGGGTATTCCCCAGCTGGGCATAGACCTGCTAAGGTGCTCTCTGCCTTCAGAGCTGGAGAGCAGCTCCCTGGCAGAGAGGGCATGGTGGGGGTCATCTGGAGAAGCACCTGGGTTTACTTCCCCAATATATTCAGGGGTTTGCTTATGTTCAGGGTTTTGGGCTCCTTTTCTTTTGCTTTCAGGTGTTTGCTTTGCCTTGGGATTCAGGCCACTATGGTAGTGTAAAGTTTAAATGAAAGGTTCCAGTTCCTATCTGAGGTTTTACAAACAAAAAGGTTAAATTATTTATTTGTCCCTTTTATCTTTCCAAAGTCTGGCAATATATTTTTACTAAGGTGTCATACTTTATGTTAGGGGAGGATACTTGTTATTTTGTGAATGCAACATTTGCAGTGAATTCTGCTGCTCCCTGAAAAGGAACTTATATTTTACTGACAGTAGGAAACAGTTGTACATGCTTTCTGGCTTTTTCCTTGTCTGAAGGAGCATGCTCCTGTAGAAGTGAGTGGGAATTTTCCCACTGAAAATTAGAGGGATGAGAAGAACAATGCAAAGCTTCCACACTAGGAGTCCTTAGTGGTGTTGATCCTTTTGATGTAAAGCATCTCACTTTGCCCTTGTGAAGATCCTACTCCATAAAATCCCTTTCGGTGAGAATGGTGAGTTCTGGATGCAGAATGATGACAAAAAAGACCTTTCTTCTCTGTGGCTAAGCCTTTGAAATTGTTGGCCCAGAGATATTATAAGTAGAAATTCTATAGGACAGAGTGTATAAAAGCCTGCAAGAGGGGAAAGCCACACATAGCTGATGACTGTTTACATCATGTAGACAATGGCAAAAAGAAAAGCACAGAAGCAAAAAACATCAGGAGCACTGAAGGTTTGGCTGAAAGTGGGCATGGCACTCTGACATTGCAGAGATTTAGTACCTGTGATTTAATGTCCTCAGCTCACCCAAGTCTAGAGTTGTAGCTTTCTAATGCAACATGGAAGATCAGCTTTCAGAATTAAAAAAAAAAAAGTGTAAAAGCTATCTTTTTTTTCTTGCTAGTATTCCAGTAATGTGTGTTTAATAAAAATTTTGCATCTGCTAGAGGAAAAAAAAGAACTTGTAAAAGTTTATTTGTGAACTCACTTCACTGGCAAAGGGCTAATAAGATAAATTCAGAGTCTGAAGAGGCTAGTGTACTTCAGTTTGCCCAGAAATCTTGGTCTTTTAAATCCAAAGCTTCAAGCGAGGTTTTGCTGTGTTGTATATAAGTACAGGAGACCTGATAGGACTGTCTGTGCAAGATGTGTCAGCTGGAGCTTTGCTGTATTCATCTTCAGTGCCAAGCAACTCCAATTCCTCTTCGGTCAAACAAACTTTTTATTCATCGAGGTGCAGTTGTTTGCCTGAATTATTCGCAGTCATGTGTCAGAGGGGGTACAATTAATACATTGTAAATTTTTTTTTTTCTTTTAATGTTGTATGCTATGGAGATTTAATAGAGCCCTGCTGGCAGTGCTCTGAGAACCAGTGCAGGGTAAGGATTTCCCAGATCATAGCTGAGCACTTGAAATTCTTCAACCAGCAGGAAGGAAAAAGTGTGTGAGAGAGCTTGTGGGAACTGTATTTTGGTTCAGCAGCGTCCGCTAACACTGTCAAACTGCCTGTCTCAAACTGTTAAGGCTGATAAACTGCCAGTAATTACAATTTAGAAAATTAGCGGCTGCCAAAACCATCACGCACATCACATGTGTTGGTTGGACTCGTTTGAAATTACTGCGCTTAAAAAAAAAAAGAGAAAGAAAGAAAAATTCCCGAGCCTGCATCTGCTCCAAGAATAGCGTTGAGTTTTGACATGTGACAGTTGGTGCTGGCAGAAGTTATTTTTGTTTTTCGGAGCAGGCTTGGGGGATACTTTCTTGGAGTGCGTCACTACTGCTATTTACCATCGGATAACAGGACAATTGCAACCTCTGAATATTTGCAGCAAATCTAAATAAATAACTGAAGTATGTGGGATCTCCTTTCCCTTCTCTTCTCTTTTCTTCCTTGCCTATGACACTGGACAGAGAGAATTAAAAATACCAGTTGCCAGAAGGAAAACTTTCTTATTTTGCAGTCAATTTCCAGCCACTGCAAGGAAACCAAATCATCATGGAAGGGCTGAGCAGGGCAGAGCAAAAGCTTAAAGGCAGCTTTGGCTGCACACCACCACCACTTCATGTCCTCACAATCTCCCCAAACAGCCCATATGGAAAAAACATGGCTGGAGGCAGAGCAAATGTCATTCATTTCCTCCCGAAGGAAGCTGAGTGCCACCATGACCAGGAGCTAGGGACGATACGAACACAACCATATCACACAGATTTTGCTGCGGAGGAAGATGAGGGTGGTGAAATGACCATGTAGAAATTTGGATGATATTTTTCACTCAGAGGCTTGTGATTTGGTCAGTCATCAATGAATAAGTTGGTGTAAAGTCTCTGAATCAGTGATCTGTAAATCTGAAGGACTCAGAGTTGTTGGCACAAGAAAATATCACATTTTAGCTTACATTTTAGTGAGTGTACCTTTCTACTTCTCGTGAGCACAAGGGTGGAAAACCTTTGTGTGCTCTCTGCTTTTCCCTTCAGGCTGTGGTTCTGGGGTAACACAGCCAACCTCTGAAGTTCCTACTCACACATGCTCTCCTGTGTTTCTCACCCATCACTGTTTCATAATTTAAACCAAAACATTTTGCAGTAATTGATATTAAATTCCCATGTCTCAAAGATTCAGTGATCAGTGCAATGTAACCAACAGGAAAATCAGTTAAACTGGGGTAAATGGAGGATTGCAATAGAACAGCCTCTGCATCTAAGGGATAGAGACAGCTCAGGGTTTATCTTCATCGGCACTTCTGATTTGTTTTGGAAGTACACCTTTTCAATAAGTCATGTCATGTATCAAACTCTTTGTGAAATACAGAAGGAGGATTTTCTCTTTTCAAACAGTATTTCTGGTACTGTGAAGCAGGGACTCAGTACAGAATGGAAATGGAAATTAAAGGAAAACATACTGCATTTCATTATTTCATCTGTGTGAACACTTCACTGTGTCTAATTCTGTTAATCTAAAATTATAAACAAACTTAGCCTGATATAATTTAATTTTCATTATAGACACCAAATGCTATTATGTTGGGCAACAAATTGGCTTAAGATAATTCTGTCTTTACAAAACAAGATTGTAATCAACAGATTTATAGTTTAATAAAGTCTCATGATATATGTATACCCTATAGCTTTTAGAGCTTTATTTTCAGTTCAGAGTTCCCATTAGTCTAATTTAAGATTATTGGTACAATCATTTGATTTAAGATATGGCTTTTTATAAACCAACAAAGAGTGTCAGCATGAGATACTGAAAGGAAGCACTGTGAGAGAATCATCTATGAGATATTTTATTGCAGAGTTACTAATGGATAAGATTTAGTGACAAAAGTACACAGTGAGAGCCCGTGTTCTCTCTAAAATTTGCTAAGGGCAGGGGACAGTGAGGATATGTAGGGTCCCAACGGGGAAAAGTGAGGTTATTTTAGTCTGAAATAATACTTTTGCCAAAACATAAAAAAATTTTGTAGTTCAAAAATACTTTTTTAATTATTTTCTTTTTTCTAAGTCAGTCCAAACTGTAATCTCTGAACACCATGGTCTAGTTTATTGGCCAGATAGCACTGATCTTGAGATATAAAAGCCCAACAACAGAACCCTTAGTGACAGGGATATAGAAATCAATTGCATCTTGTTATGTTTAAGCTTAAAAGAAATTAGGAAATTAGGAGTTTGTCTGCATGTGCATGTTTTTGATTTATTTTTATTTTTGTACTTCGGAACAGCAAATCTACTCCATTTTGATTTTCTTTTTTTCCAAAACAGATTTCTGTGTTTATAGAATCACAGAATGGTTTGGGTTGGAAGATCATTTAGTTCCAACGACTCTTAAAGATCATTTAGTTCCATCCACCCTGTCAAGGGCAGGGACACCTTCCACAAGACCAGATTGCTCAGAGTCACATCCAACGTGACATCCACAGCTTCTCTGGGCAACCTGTTCCAGTGCCTCACCACCACTGTGAAAAGAATTTCTTCCTTATATCTCATTTAAACCTGCTCTCAGTTTAAAGCCATTCCCCCTTGTCCTATCACTAGATTCCTTTGTAGAAAGTCCCTCTCCAGCTCTCTTGCATCCCCCTTTTGGTACTGGGAGGTGCTGTCAGGTCTCCCTGGAGCCTTCTCCAGGCTGAACAAGCCCAGCTCTCTCAGCCTGTAGTACATAGTACGTCAGTACATTGGAGAGTTTCTCCAGCCCTCTGATCATCTTCACTATCTCCTCTGGACTCACTCCAGCAGGTGCATATTCTTCTTACATTGGGGTCCCCAGAGCTGGATGCAGCACTGCAGGTGGGGTCTCACAGAGAAGAGCAGAGGGGCAGAATCCCCTTCCTCAACCTGCTGGTCACTCTGCTTCCATGCAGACAAGGATACAGTTGGCTTCCTGGGCTGTGAACACACATGGCTGGGTCATGTTGAGCTTCTCCTCAACCAACACCCCCAGGTCCTTCTCCTCAGGACTGCTTTCAATCCATTTTCCATCAGGCCTGTATTTGTGTTCGGGATTTCTCTGACCCTAATTGCTCTTGGCTGTGTAGAATGTCACGAGTCCCACCTCCCAAACCTCCTAAGGTTCCTCTGGATGACACTCCTTCCCTCCAGCATGCTGACTGTGCCACACAGCCTGGTGTCAGCAAACTTGCTGAGGGTACGGTCATCTGCCTGCAGTTTGCTCAGCTTCTTGTCTGAGCAAACTGGCAGAAATAATTAATTAAGCTTGCATGGTAAGCAGACTGTGGATCTGGGTCATTTGTAACAAATAGGTGAGACTTCATGTAATGATTTTGCTAACGTGATGAGGTGTGTATACAGGAATGTGAGTTTCTAGCTGGCTGGCTGTGTGTTATCACAACACACAGTATGTACACCTCTATTTCAGAAAGTACATAAAATGTGAGGATATGTACATGTTGCTCTAGTTTGGGATGTCCTGAAGCGCTGACTGGGAAGATCCCAGCTTCTCTCCCTCCTGGTTTGTCCCTGTGCTCTTTCAAGGAACTGTAATCTTCCTTAGATACGCTTGGATTAATGTTGCCTAAGAGCCTGTTATTAAACAGACAGGGCTTGGAACTTGGGAAAGAGCAGTTGTCCTTGGTGCTGTGTGTCCATGAGCAAGGACAGGCACAGCTCAGAGCTGTGGGAAATAGGCCATGGCACAGGCAGCTCTCACCGCCGCTGGATGGCTCAGGGGGCTGGGGAAGGGTGCTGTGACTGCCCTGGGCTTGGGCCATCAGTCCCCTTTTGTGCCACAGCACAGGAAGACCTTATCTCCAGTACAACTGGAGCCAGCAGAGTGTATGTCAGAGAGTAGCTTCCCTTTCCCCATGCCCCCCTTCACCCACGCTTTTAGAGTAAAGAGAGGGTTTCTCTGGCTAAAAGACTGTGTTTCATGAGGACAAGAACCAAGAGACAGTTCATTTCTATGGTGGGTTGCTATAAATAGCTTGCTCTGTTAATATAAATTCTTTCTGTGAATCCTACAAACAGGGTTTTATTCCAGGCCTACAAAATGCTTAGTATACCCTTGTTACTTTGTACGTGCTGATGCTGGTGCTTACCCCCAGAAGATGAGTGGTAAGCCTGACACTTGCAGGGCAACGCTGTTCTGTTCATGGAGTAAAGGAGTCAGCCTTTCTGAACAGGCCTATTACAGTCTTAATTTTTTACATCACTGATGCCAAAAGGACCACTGGACATTTTTAAGGCAAGTAGGGCAGGACTTGCTGAAGTGCATGCACGTCGGTTTTTAGATCTTCAACTAGGCTGCAACATTTTCTACTGCTCTTCTCTCTATTAATGCTTGCAGTGAGTCTGGGTCAGAAGCTGTAGCTACTGCAAGCCTTGAAAGCATTGCAGAGCTTTTAGGAAGCTTGTAATTGCTCCACTGTGAATCCTAGAGTGAGAAACAGCTTGCCCAGGAGGAAAATGGGCATCTCTTACTGCTCATGCAGTGAAAACTCTATGGACATAAATGGTCCCAGCTGTATGATATGCATCTGTCACTCTGCAGCTTTTTACTTTCCTTCTTTCACATAGTCCTTGTACTGGAAGCCCTCTCTTTGGGATTTTCTGGATTTGACTATCTGAGGCTCAGTCCACATCCCTTCCCCCTCTGCACATGAAATAGAAGCCAATGAGCTGTTGAAATTTTCATAGAGCTGAAAGATGTGACCCAGAGGTGTCTGCCCAGAAAAGGGAAGTGCTTTGGTGTTAAGGCAGTTGATAAAACACACATGTTTATGAGGAACCATGCTCTCTCTTACTTTTTGTCCTCTTTTTTTAAATGTATCCATCTGCTTGCAGAGACTGCTGTCTTCACTCCCCACACACGCGTATGACAAGCTCAAATACAGATCCCTCTCTTGATACCCTTCCATGCATTAGGTGCTTCAAAGTACTGGTAGCTCTCTGTCTGTGTGGGTGGGTTGGAAGTGCACTAAGTAGTGGATGGGCATGTGTGTAGCATGGGGAGAGGAAGCAGGCCAAATACTCTGGCTATTCTCCAAGGTGAAAACTGCAGTGCGTGGTGAGCAGGGCATCTCGACGTGCCAGGTAGCATTTCTGCACAGACTGTCCAGCTGCAGTGCCAGTGGCTTTGTGGGACTGTTGTGGTCCCAAATTGTATTGACAATTTGTCATTTGATGTAAAAGTATACATGAGGGAAAGGAACCTGATGTTTTTATCATGTACAGTTTGGGTTTAAAATATGACTATTGATTTGCTGCTGCTGCTGGTGTTTACTGTTGAGATCTTCACAACTGGCCCTTGCAGCAGCTCCCAGATTGTGCAAATGTTTTTTTTGGAGGGGAAATTAATTAGCTGATTTGCATATTCAAAAGAAAGAGGAAAAAAATATCTCTTGTAGCTCTCAGGCGAGCATCCCCCTTTTTTCCATAGGATTGTTCTGGATCTGTACTTCCAGGGATTGTACCGTAAGCCTGTACCATTCATACATTTTGTGGAGTTCATAACCAAATGCGTTCACGGCTGAAAGTGGCACACGTGCTGCTCTGAATGCTCCTTCTCAGATGTCTCCTGCTTCTGGTAACCCACATTCTGCAGCTGGAGGCTGTGCTCCAGGCACCACATGAATGGTGCGTCTTGTGTTTCAGCGAGGCAGAGTGAACTTGATTTGAGGTCAAAATCAAATGTGACATTTCCTAAATGCATGAGTCCAAACTATTTACAGCACTAAAAAGCAGAGCCTGTGAGTACTTTCTGTGTGTTATTTCTCAGTGATTTACAGTCTATTTTACTTGAGGTGAGAGGCACATTGAATGTGGGTTTATTATTCTGGTTACGCCTGCAAAACTGAGAGTAGAAATAAAATAAACCAGTATCACCTTATCACGTAGGGGTGCAAAAGATTTACCCTTACAGTACCAAAAATCCATTTCTGTTGTTCCAGGGTGAGGGTATCCTGTTTACAAACAGTGGCCTAGATAATAACTGCCAGCACAGCTCCTCAAATCTTCAGCCTGCTTCTCCCTGCTCCACTGTTCTTCCCCACAGTCCTCACAGGCACAGCGAGAGCAGGCAGTGACCCAGATGCGCTGCTCTGAAAGTGCCATTTGTTTCCAGCACTCAGCATGCTGGCAGATTTGACACATGGCTACACATGCATCCATCACTGGACCAAAATATGCCTCTCCTGTGCTGTAAAGGGTGTTGTATCAGATAAGCCACTGCTGACAGGGCCAGTAGCTGTTCACACATCCTCTGAGGTGTGTGGCAGTGTGGGTGCATGGGACACCTGCCCTTCAAATGTGGAAGGATTTGTTGAGCTGCATGATGCAGTCCTGGTGCTAATTTTTTTTTTTTTTTTGACTGCTAAAAATTTCCATAGGGTTAACAGGCAAGAATTTTGCTACTACATGCTTTGTTACCAATGCTACCAAAAAAAAAGGAGAAAGGGCTTTTTCCACTTCTGTTTTTTTGTCAGGGAGTACAGGGCTGTGTTCTTTCTCTTCTCCTATTCTGACTAGAGCTTTATCTCTGATTCCTTTGCATGCAGAGCTACTTAGTAAGTATGTATTTACAAACGCACACACACACACACACATCTATGTAATCACAAGAGTCATAGATATGTAGATATATAAGGTTGTTAAGATTGGAACGTAAAACTAGTTCTCTCNTTTCTCTTCTCCTTTTCTGACTAGAGCTTTATCTCTGATTCCTTTGCATACAGAGCTACTTAGAGCTATTACATGTAGGTATGCAAGTATGTATTTACAAACACGCACACACACACACACATCTATGTAATCACAAGAGTCATAGATATGTAGATATATAAGGTTGTTAAGATTGGAACGTAAAACTAGTTCTCTCCCCCCTCATCCAAGCTATAACCTCAATCAGTCTTTCTTCACTTCTTTGTGGGTACCAAGCCATCGAGTCTCATTCAGCATGACTAAACAGATAGCCATTGATACCTCCCTTCCTCCCTCCACCTGCAGCTCTCCCCATTATCTCATGCTGCTGTTGCCATGGACAACATCAGTGTCCCTCAGCCAGGCCGAAACCTGTCCATCTCTCAGTTCCCCCTGTCTTTACTCAGAAATCAGCAGATTCTTCTTGCATATGATCTCTTAATAAATGCCCTGTGCTATCCACACCACACAGTTGAAATTCACATCTAAGCACTCATTTGTTGTCTTCAATTAGTGCAACATATTTTTCTCTGGTTTCTTCAGATTATAATTCCATCTGTCCTGAATGTCTTTACAAAAGGAATGTGTCCCATTTCCTCATTGTTAGCAGTGTAACCTTCCCTACACACTCCTCTACTGATTTCATCATTCAGCACAAGGTGCCTATCTTTATCACCAAAGACCCTCCCTTCCTCTCTACTTCCCATCTGTCAGCCAGCTTCAAGAGGGCATCTTTCTCCTCCAGCCTCCTGTGATGCCTGTCTCCTCCAGTGCACATGAGTTGCTTTCTGACATGCTACAGATTTTCTGCTGACCTAACCCACCCATATAATATCAGCAGGACTACTTTCTTCTTGTCCTTTAGGTCTCGCCTTTAAAATGTTCTCTTTTTGTCTGGGATGCAGGCAATGCAGAGCAGCTCACCACCCATCTTCGGCTTCCAGAGAGCAGCACTTGCACAAGTAGTAAGCACTCATTGTAATTTTAGACCTTATTGAGATTAAGGCCTTAACCAGCATCTCCTGTCACTGCAGGCTTTTAAAAATAGGCTCAACATGTACGGTAATAGCAGCGTTGTAACCATGGCAATGCAGGGAAGGCAGGGTTTGCAGGCAGGGATCTTACCAGACTGACTGGCATGTCTCAGGGCTGGACCAGGGTGACACGGGGGAGAGGTTTCAGGCTCAGGAAGGGATTGTGAGCCTCAAAGCACATCTCTTTTTCCCCATTTAGGCTTTATAAAACGAATAACTTAAGTATAGTTGTTCCTGCCATGAGCAGGGAAGCCACCTGAATGGTCATTTGAGGTCCTTTTTAATCCTGTAGCTCTGTTTTAATGGGCAGAGCTGACTTCTCCTTGTCCCTGTGCTGTGTGTTCAAGCTGATCTTCTGCTGATACCAACAGAAGGTCTCTGAATATCAAGAAACCAGAATATCCTCATTACCTTGGAGGATAGGAGAGTAACATATCACTCTTTGAGTAGAGGCTGGCTTTGTGCAGCAATGAAACATGAATATTAAACAGGAAATCAATGACACTTCTGAAACATGTCTGCGACAGAAATCCAGATGCTGTATGGGGATACAGACCCTTAAGCCTTATGTCTGTGCTGCTCTTTTTTTTTT
>VYXF01005264.1:1022557-1044488 GCA_013397295.1 Polioptila caerulea | reverse complement strand
TTTTTTTTTTTTTTTTTAAAGACTGCATCTGCATTGTTGGTGGTGTAAGAGGGGGGCATGGCAAGAGAAAAACCAGATTTTTTAGCCTAGTTTCCTGAGGAAGTGGGGGTTAGGCTGTTAACTCAGTGTGTTTGTAAACCAGTCCTCCCCTTTATAAGTTTCCAGGCTGTCTCCAGCCAGGGAGGGGCCTTCAGGGGCAGCATTTGGCTTCCCAGCTCTTCCTCCAGTGCATTAGCTGCTGCGGGGAGCTGGGCTGGGTGTGGTGGCAGGAGGAGCAGGGTGCTGCAGACACCCCTGGAGCAGCTGGCCAGTGGCTGCAGCGGGGCTTGTGCAGTGAATGTGACTGAGTGCCAGGCCTTTGGGGCTATGGGAGAGCCAAGAGCACTGGGGTGCACTGTGGGAAGGACTCTCGTTGTAAAGTTAGCATCATGAGTCCAGATGAGCTGGAAATTCCGTTTCATTAGTTCCACTGATCAGGCGTTTGCTTAATCTTGGAAAACAAAAGACCCAAAAGAAAAGTAGGAAGGTTATCCTGAATAGTAATGACATTTTAAATCCTTAGGATATTTCAGCGAAATAAATGCTTTTGTGTGGCTTCTGCGCTGCAAAGAGGTTTATATTAATGTAGCACAATCCTGGAATTACATGAACCTTGTTTTTCTGGTTCACACTGGGACACTTGCTTTTTGAGGGAAAACTTGTTGTCTTTAAGGGCAGTGTGAAAGAATAAAGACTTGATCTAGAGCTTGAGGCTGAAGCATTACATCAGTGCAAAATCTTTTCATTCATAGTTCTAGTGTGTTGTCCTGAGAATTTAATTTCCTGTTTGCACTATGGGAGAGTCTGTTTTGGAAGCCACTAGAGAGCAGGGTTGGTTTGTAAGGGTGTTTTTTGAAGGTAAATTGTCAAAATACAGGGGTTTTTTGCAGTTGGTCCTTTCATTTATTACTTTATTTCCTGACTATAGAATCCAGCAACATAAAGTCTCATCATTAAAGTAAGTAAATAAATAATCAGTGAAGTAGCATGAGGGACAGCCCTCTTTTTTTTTCCACCCCCATCCTCAGCCCATGGGTGATTTTTCCAACATTTTGCAATGTTTCTCAGATTTAAAGGTTATATTCTCTTCCATTTTGTCTTATGTGACAATGAAGGACCTTATTTATTTTCTTTACTTGTCTCACTATTAAAAAAAATAAACCAGAAAGTCAGGTTTTTTGTTCTTCTATTTCCAGTACTCTTGTTTATTTTGAAACTTCCAGAAAGAGATAAGAACAGCTTAAGAAAAATGCTCTCCAGGGTAATCCCTTAAAGAGCAGCAAACAAACACTACAGATTGGTCCTAAAAGCTGTGCTTCCTTTCTGGGGGGGGAGGGAGGTGGGGAGAGAGGATGTTTTCTTTTTAGCTGTGCTCTAATCATCCGATCTGGGATTTGGAAAGCTCCACAAGTCTGAAACTGCTGCCTCCTCCTGTCTTCCCCCTTCCTGCCTCTCAGAAGATTAAAGTGAGCATGGCAAAAAGGAAACAGTTTATTTTCAGCTTGTTGTAGTTAATAATTAGTTTACAGTGCAGCATTCTCATTGTTTGTATTCTAATCGTGTTGCTATATTCTTTTCTTACGCTGTTTACTTTTCACGTCACGGGCCTCCTTTGATACAGAAATAGGTTTACAAATAACACATTCTTGCAAAATTTCAGCCTCTTTTCAACATTTTTATATTGCATATCCGGAAATGTGGCACATGTAGGTGGAGTAGCTTCTGCAAAGACCCGCCTTGCCTGCCCCCCCAGCAGACTGGGCTAAGCTTTCTTTTTACTCTCTGACAATTTGGAATTACAGCAGTTGTGAAACCACAATAGGAAGCGTTCAAGCCATTAAAGTATTACATGTGCAAGATATGAGTATTATTTGGCTCACTCAAAATTAGCTAAATCCATGTATTGACTGAAGTACAAGAAGTCCTTAGCAAACACCCCCGATTTGTCCTAAGAGATACTTGTGCTGAATTTGCTGAATTCTTTTAACCTTTTAAGCCTTGAAATAAATTTGCCTGGACTTTGAGACTGTGTGTTCACATGTGTGTATTTTTAATGATTTCTTCCACACTGGGAATGGCAAACAATATGTGTGCTGTAATATTGCAACACTAGCATATATATTCTGCATATATTCTCAATGTATGTGTTCATTGTCATGGAAATAATGTTCTTAATTAAAACCTTGCACACTGATCAAGCACAAAAATATTTTTTGTATAACTAAGATTCTCTCTTCAGGGGAAGGGGAAATTTGTTTATAATAATCGCTTATAAAAGCAAATTTTTGTATACAAAAAAACTACACTTGCCCTGCAATGTAATTGCACTTCTAAATGGCCTTTAGTGCTTCTCCAGAAGATTTGTAAATATACTGCTTAGCCAGTTTCTGCTAAAGGTCCTTCTGGGTCAATCCTGTATCTTCAGAAGGAAAGCATTTTCTTCTTTGAAACAAACTGGAAAATCAATTATTGAAACAAAAGCTTCTGAAACCTTACATTATGCATGGGTTTTTTTCCCCTTGCTATCTTTTTTAACTTTCATACTGATGTGAGTACTTACTTCTGGCCATAGAAGTGTTTCACTGATGCCACTGGGGTGCTGGGCAGGTGAGGATGAGCAGGCTGAGGGTGTGGAAGAGGGATGTAGCCCTGGCTCTAGCCACCACGTCCCTGCATCACTGTCTGCTTGTGCCTTCCCTCAGCTCCAGAGATGCCCAGCAGCATTTCTACGAGCCAGCTCAGAGGGATAGAGAGTTCAGTCTATTTTTAGGACTATGGTCTTCATTCATTTGTTTTTTTAAAAATTGTTTGGGGCATAGTGCTTCTCATTTTTCTGCGGAGAGAAATGCAAGTGCTCTTCCTGTAATTAATGAAGTAATTTTTCTGCTATTTCGAGAACTGAAGTGTGCTGCTACAGTCACATGCCCCTCATATGTAACACTCTCAGTGTGAGTGCCTGCTCAGTATTGAGCTTGCTAATAGCTTCCCCTATGGATTGCTCAGCCCCCGTGGCTGCCCACGGCCGCCTGACCCCGGGACAGGCAGTTCCAGGGGGAGGCCGAGCTGGGCACAGCCCGTGCTGGCTTTCGGCTCACATGGAGCTGCTTCTCTCCCTGGCAGCATGGGTGACCAGGGGTGCCACAGGGCTTGGGTTCTTCTCAGGACACTTTCAAAAGGCAGGATTTATGAATGGGCCATGAGTGCAATCCCCTTTCTGTCATCAGTGGCTTCACTGTGTTGTTCTCCACTTGCTCACTGTAACCACTGGCTGTCCCACTGAGGGGTTCTTAAATCTGTTGGCATCTTTGCATTCTTTGCCTCTGCTGGATCTCTGCACACATCCATGCTCTCTGCCTGTACTGGTGCTTTCCATGCAGGAGTTGCTGGTTGGATCGTGCTCTGTTTCCAGATCCCAGCTTGGTGCTTTCAGGTCTGCCGTGTTACAGAGCCAAGCTGATGCTTGAAAAAGGAGTTGTGAATGAAGATTTTGTTAGGTTTATCCAGCCTGAAAGTAGACAAAGGGGAAAGGTACTGATACCACTGATACTAAGCTGGCAATATCGAGGGGCTCAAAGTGCCTGGGTGAGGGGCACAGCCCAGGGTGGAAGAGAGCAAGCAGCCTGCTTTGGTAGGGCTGGGAGCCACAGACATGGGGAGCAGCTGACAGCAACACATCTGCTAAAGGTAAGTCAATAGAGCAGTTCAGCTTTTCATCTTTAGCACAGTTTGTGGGGTTTTTTCTCTTCATAGCTCCAATTCATTAAATCAGGAGATGTTCAAGCAAAACCTCCGTGTTTTCCTCCCACGTTTCCTGTTTCTTAAGACTTGTTGCCACTGCAGCGGTGATGACTTTGCATCTGAGTTCCTTCTGGTCCAAAGGGAAAGGGCACGTGTTTTTAGACAGGAACAAGTTTAATGGTGCAGACAAACGTTCTTGTTTTAAAACTACTAAACTGCTTTTGGACTCTTTTAACAGAGAGACCTAGTTATCCTTATTTGCATCCTGCATGTGCGGAAGCTTTCCAGTAACTGTTTTAGAAATCCAGTGACTTTCACATGAAAAAATGCAGAGTGCCTGTCCCATAGCCACTGTCCTCCTTCCAAGTTTTGGCACTGTTGCTTGGGAGGACAAACCACTAGTATAGTAGTGTCTTAGTATAAGTCTTCTAATGGTGTTAGTGGTTGGTGGTTTTTTTTCCTTTGCTGTTGTCCAGGGTTGTGTCTGGACTTGTTGCAAGAGCAGATTTTGTTGGGAGCTCCCTCTTTCTGCCCTCAGCTCTCTCCCCCAAGCCTGTTGATGACTGAGCTTTTTCATATCGTGTGCCAGCTATCTGGGACCTCACTTAGAAAAGGGGTAGTTTCAGGGTAACAGGGAGGCTTTTGTCTCTGTGTAAGAACAAGCCCATAAGCTTCCCTTAAACTTTAAATGTTTTATTGTTGGAAAGCTTTCACATGTTCACAGGATAAGGGCTCTTTATATGTAATCTGGCATTGCACAGTAAAGGATTACTTAATGTAAGTTAAGATGTGCAGTTAGGAACTGGCTGTGTAAATTCAGCATGTAGGAGATTGTTTTTCTCCTGTTCAATGTTGCTTCTAGAAAGAGTTCCTTGGTTTTGGTCAGTTGGAGGGTTTTGGGGTTGATTGGTTGATTAGGTTTTGCTTTTACTAGGGTTACAAATCTTAGGTGGTGGGAATAGGTGGAAAATGCTGCATGCTCTCTGTTAAAAACTGAACATGTATGCTTCCATAGATTTGTTCAAACAGCAGTGTCAACAGAGTCCTAGGTGGCAGAATCCTCAACCAGTCTGAAAAGGGTAACTCAAGATTGTTAGAGTAGGGTCCAAGTAACCTACTACTGAAAAGTACTTTCTGGACCTATTCATGCCCCAAAATCTGTGTGGTATGATGTATTGTAACATAAGCATGACTGACATAGAAACAGGTGAAAAAGGCAGGCTATTACTATTATTCTGAGGAGACTAACCAACACTTTCTTTACAAAGTGGCTCCAGCTCATTTACTGGTTGCACATCCTGATCCAGACATGTTCCTTTGTAAACTGTTCAGCATGAAAAACTTCATCTCCCGAGTTTTGCCAAGTAAAATTGCAGCCCAAGCACCAGGAATGCCTGCTTCTACTTGAGGTTTGAAAAAACAGCAGCAGAAGCGTGTTGCTAATAGAAAACTAACAGATGTTTATAATTATGTAGATTTTCTTCTGTGTTTGAGTACCATAAACTCAATTGCATCCACTAGCATTTGAAAAGTATGTAAGACCACTTATGACTTCAACCAGCCACTTCCTCCAGCTGGGTGAAACTCGTATGAACTGCAACATGTACCAGACCAGCACCCTCTGTGTGGCTGTTTTTATGCTTTCAGTCGTGTTCTTATCTGTTTTCAGTGGTGGGTGAACAGTTTTTGCTTCAATGAACAATCAGGAGTTTTGTGGGTTCACATCTAGGATTATTCACAATGCACTTGATCCGAAGATCCTTGAAGTTGGTGAGTGGTGATGGATTTGGGAGTGCAGGCTTGAGAAAAAAGTACTTACCATGTCTGTTTCCAGTGATTTCTCTTTTGCCAGTAGTAGTAAACTTGATTCTCATCCCAGTGTGAACTGACAAAAACACGTCTGAAAGCTGATGAGGAAAAATAGAGGTTGTCTCATGAAGACAATGTAATGAAACTGAGCACACAAATGATGTCTGGTTATGTTACTTGCACATTTTGTTTCACAAAATACTTCTTTCTTTACAAAAAGGAAGTAATTTTTCCATAAGGCTACATAAATACACTGCTGATAGATATGTAGCACTAGGAGAGGGATATGGGTTTTTTGGTAAAACGTGGCAGTTTGTTGAAGCTCATGCTGCCTACAGGAAAAGGCTCTTCCTGGCTGATAATAACTCTGATAATCCCCCAGAAATATTTTGCTTTTCTTTTATGTTGCAAATCATGTTGCACTGAGATTCGGTGCAACTTTTCTGTCTTTTGGTATGCTAAGGATTTTCTGTACCTTACCATGTAGGAGGAGATGCCTGGTCAGCTTTCATTTGGATACTGGTTGGACAAATCATTTGTTTCCTCTTCTATTTGTTATACTAATTGTAAAAGAAGCCTATATTGGTGTGCCTTGAGGCCTGTATTAGTTTATTTTGCACTCCTATGCCGAACTCTCCAAAGTGAGAGCTTTTCTGAAAAGTGCTCATCAAAATTTGGAGATATGTATCATGATCCAAAGCCTTCAAGAAAAAGGAATATTTCCCCTACATACTTGGGCAGAATGAAAATCATTAAGACCAAAATTGAGTTCTGTACAGGCCACCGGACTGAACACAAAGAAAGAGTGAATAATCTTTGGTTTACTCTGCAACCTATGTCCAGCCCTCACCCTCAATTACGCAGCAAAATACGTCTCTTCCCTTCTCCCACCCTGTTCCATCTCCAAGCCTCACTTCTCCTTTGTAGCCTAAGAGATGAAGCACATTTTTCACCATCATCTAAAATCAAGCAAAAGGCTTCCCCAAGCTTTCTATCTGCCATCCCTTCAGTTCTGAAGATCTTGCAAGGCTGGAAATGTGGCAATTTGTGTGTCTGCTGTCTGCCTCGGATTTAACAAGACACCCCTTTCCCTAGCCCTCTTGCTAGTTTTTGTCACACGTGATCTCAGTGAAGGGCTTGGACTAGACTCCCTTGGTGAGTATTAAAGCAGTTGCCTGCATTCCCATGCTGTGACATGGGAGTGCTACATGCAACAAGTGGAGCTGTACTCTTGGTCCGTTCTTTCCATCTTTTTCTCCCTTTAACCCTAGAGTCAGCATGGGCCTTTTTCTATTTTATTTCTTCTTTTGTTATTTTATTTCATTTCATTTCATTTTATTTTAATTTTTTATTTTACGGTATTCTATTCTATTCTATTCTATTCTATTCTATTCTATTCTATTCTATTCTATTCTATTCTATTAATAATATATTTCAGTCACTTTGCAGACTTGTCTGAAGAATTTCCCCAGTTTGGTTTAATCCTGGTTGCTGCACAGGCATTTGTGCTGGGGTGAGGGAGGAAGGGAGAGAGGAAGGGAGTGCTGCCAGGGCTGCATCCAGAAGCTCCACACCATTACTGGGGGCAGTTCAGCCTCTTTTGGCAACGGTGCCAGCCCCTGTCTATCAAGTATTCCTGGGACCAGCAGCATGGAGTATTTGTCACTCCTCTGAGGAAATTTTTAAATCAGTCTCATGGTGTAGAAGAAAATAATGAGCTAATCCAGAGTTGAGGTGCCATTGGATTGGTTTGGACCTGGCTCATTTCTTAAGCTTCTAACTTTTCTGCATGCAGATTTTATCCAATTAGTTCAGAGGCAGAAGTAGAGTTTCTTGACTCAATGTTTTCTTTGCAGGCCAAATGCCTCGAAGCTAGGGAGGGAAATAGATGGCACTGGAATAATAACCACCTTCCCTGAGTTTGAGCAAAGCAGTTAAGACCCACTTTTTTTTCAGTGTTTTCATAAACTCTGCCAAGTTGTACAAAAGGTGATGGGAGAGGAGGGGGTGTTCATTTTTTTCTTTATTGCTTGATAGACCTAGTCTTTTTTCTCAACTGCTAAACAAAGAAAGCAAGCAGAGAAGATGCTTACGTTTGTACTTCTCTGTCAGAAAATGTCTGTTCCTAAAATCTCTCAAAACAGCCTCCTCTGATTTGTAATGATGCTTTTTTTTTCTTCCCGGACCGTCCACTCAAATGCAGCCTGCACTTTATAATACCAGAGATCTGTTTGCTAATCAGGACTTGGAGCAATGTGATTTAGTTTCCATGTTTTAGAGGAATATTTATTTGGTTATTCCTTAATAAAAAATTTAATTTCGTAACTGCTTTTTATGTAATGGCGACCAGTAAAAATAATTTGATCCAAGAAGCCATTTTCCTTTTGTTTGCTGTTTATGCCTACAGCATCTTTCAGGAGAGGTGCTGGCACAAGAGTTGCTGTTTCTGCAGCTGAGGCAGGTTTTCATGATTGGTAGTGCAGGGCTCCCAGTCATCTGTGTATAGCTGTTGAGTTACTCATCCAGCTGTAATTTTACAGATACCTCTCTGGTGAAAAGTTCAATCATGTACTTGGGGGAGAATGGGACTTAGAAGCAGTTCAAATTTAGTCTGGCTTCACTGGTGTGGGCACTGAAAATTATGCTCTTCTCCATTTGCTGCACAGTTACCACTCCCAACCCTGAGCACCAGCAGAATCCTTGCCTCCTCCATCTTCTAGGAGTTTAAAAGCTAAACACTTTAACATCATTGTTAGTCTGTGCTCCACAAGTTATTCTTTCAAAGATTTCGCCTCAAGGAAAAATAAGGCTTAGCTGTCATTTGAAATTTACTCAGGGTCGGCAAAATGATGGCATTTGTCACTTTTGCTCTCCATCTTCTTCAAATGGGCCCTAGTGTGTGTCAAGCTGGATATTGTGTTGGCTTCCTTCTTCTCCCTCTTTGTTCTCCTAGAGAATGCCAAGTAATTAATACAGTCTAAAAATGAAGTGTGGCACCACCCCTTTTTTCCCTTTGTGTAGTTTTCAAACAAGGAGGCTGTCATGAAGCTACGTGCATCCAATTCCAAAACCAGTTTGTTAAAACAAAATGACTTAGGGATATTGGGTTGACCAATTTTTTTTTTTTAGGATTGGATCTAAAATAATTGGCACGCTTGCTGTGCGCTGCTGCGCGTTTCGTGTTGTTGACCTTGTCTCCCTGGAGTCTGAATAGCCATCATGCCAGTGACAGTGATGTGTCTGAGCAGTCTGAGGGAGTCCTGCAATTATTTTAATATTTTGCATAACACCAGTGGAATTCAATAATTAGTTGTGAAGGTTCAGATCCAATTCCCTCCTTCCCTAAACCAGGAAAAATGGTGGAAGTTGGTAATAAATGTTAGTAGAGAGAGAAGAAAGTGTAACATAATTTGTGGTGTTCTAGTCACTTATTTTTTTTCCCCTTTCTCTCTTATTTTACAGGGCATGTTTTCAAGCCATTTGTGAGGAAATGTGGTGAATGTAAACTTGCTCTGTTCGGGGGGGAAATTGTGGTAAGTGGTGCTGTCTTGATCAATTTTGGTTTTCAATGAGAATTTCAGAAAGATTGTTTTATCTTTTTTCAGTTTTAATTTTTTTTTTTAAGCTCTGGAAAATATAGAGATATACTTGATTCTATGTGTTCTTTCTCTGGGATGGAGACTTGCAGTATGAGAAGCATTGACAGAGAACAGCCTGCTGGGCCTCAGGGCGAGGAATGTGTTTTCATTTGCTCCAGTGGCATCTGCTCATTGTGTTTGTAGCTGTTCCATTCTGCTGAAGAGTGGCTGAGCTAAAACCTGGAGTAGAAGAAATAAAAAGGCCTAATTTAAAAAAAAAGGGGTACCAAAAAAGCATGCTAGCTGTATAAAAGATCAAGAGCAAAAGTAGTGCAGAGGGAGCATGTATTTCCCAAAGTGATGGGGGTGTCCAGTCACTCTACAATCTTTCAATCTCTTCCCAGAATGTCTGACTGACACCCTTGCCATGTGGAACTAGGATGGCTTGCTTATGTCTGAGAGACAAGGAGATAGTTAATGTGTGCTATACCAGTTTTCCTATTCCTCCTTTCCATACCAGGTGACAAGCTTTGCTGCTTGTCTGTACTATATGCAACACTTCCAGAGGCATCAGCTTCCAGCAGATTTCTCTGGTCCTTAGTGCTCTGGGAATATGGCACATCATGTGTCTGTGCTGCTGAGCTGCACCTCTCTCAAATAGCAGGAGAGAGAGAAGAGCAGGAGGTAATTAGTGACATGTCCCAACCAGAGGGAGGTAATTCAGAGAAAGCTCTTCCAACCTGCAAAAAATAAAGGCAGCAGGTCTGGAGCAGTTCATGGGCTCATCTTGCATTTCCCTCTTGGAGACCGTCAATATACACAGTTCTGGATAGTACCAATCAATCACCCTTGGGAAAAGAAACATGTCAGCAGAAGACTGTGTCCCTGCTTCCCCTTGGCCAAGCAGGTTATTGGGCTGGTGCTTTTTCTCCAGGCAGAATGTGCAGATTGCAGATGAAAACTGCCTTATTCTCCACTGGCAGAAGACTTAAGACTCAGATAGCCTGCAGGGTAGAAAACTGAAAATTAAAGACTGACTCTGTGAGAACACTTGTTCTTGTCTACCATTTAAAAACCCACAGATGTTATTACATCATATAGAAAGATCTGGATTAGTTAGCAGATGTTTAAATGTAGATCACTTACCCTTCTGCAGAACATTTATTCTTAGAGACACGAAAAGATAGGATACTCAAGCCCAGAATTTCACAAAGAAACTGACCAAACACATGAAAAGTCCTTCACGATTGTACCTGGGTAAACCCTACTGCAGGTCATTCTTTTAAATTATTTTCTCTCTTTGGATCAGTTTTTCTGACAATTGTGCATATTTTAAGTTTGCATCTATATCCCTCTGAGAAATACAAACAACACTTTTTTAGCTAGAATTTGGTTGTAGATGAGCTGCATATCAGAGCATGAGTTCATTAGTCCATGAGATTTTGTGGTGACTTCCACAAAACTTTGTGACTTTACTACAAAAGAGGGTAGGATCTATATCTAGTTTTCTTTTCAGTGGTGTACTTTGATCCTAAAGTGTCCTTCCTTACAGATTAGTTGAACTTTGTGTGGGGCGTGACAAAGTTCATAGGTGAAAGAGAGGACTATTTGGAAATAGTGATGCTGTGTAACACCAAGGAAAAAAAGGTTTATCAGCAGACCTGGTAGTCAGATGGTCGTGTTCTAATGTCCCTTCAAAGACGCTTCAGCTGAGGCCAACCTTGTCTCCATGGCTGACCTTAATAAGAGAGCATAGTTCAAGAGCAGCAAGGGGAAAACAACAGAAGAAACATGCTTCTTAGAATCATGGAATAATCCTGGTTGGAAAAAACTGCCCCAAAACTGCCAAGAAACTTGTACAAACTGTTGTCTTGTCCAACCCCACACTTGAAACAGGTCCTATTAGGTCAGGTTGTTCAGGGCCTTGATTTTCTTGATTTTCAAAATTCAGCTGGCTGGAAACTTTACAGCCCTTCTGGGCGTCTGTTATGTCTGACAATCCTCAGAATGAAATAAATGCTTTCTTGTTGCTTCTTGCTGTTGTTCACAGTCCATCAGTGCGAACTCAGCATCTTCTCGGCCTGTGAGAGGGAAGTCTTGAAGAAGACTTCAAATTCAGGAAAGTTGCTTCATGTGGCTCCACAGAAATGTGGTGTCATGCAGATGCAGTAAACTTGCTAGTGGGGGAAAAAAACAGACAGTAATCTGGTTTACAGAGGTTCTACTTGGGCTGTGTTTCTCAGCCTATGGTTGACGTTCAGACTCGAAGAGCATGGCTGCTTGACTTGGTTGAATTTTGAAAAGTGGAAGAGGATTAGCTGACAAACTGATGCACCTGGAAACTGCCAGCTTTCCTCACTTGCTTAAAGTGATGTAAGTCAGTGAAAAGAGGCATTTCTCACTGCCGGGTTGTAAACATCCTGGAATTTTTTCAAGTCAGTCAGGAGCTGGGTTCGTGCTCTAGGATTTTGCTCTAAATTTTTTTTTCCTGCAGCCATTAAAATACATAAACAGAGTGCAAATTTTGTTTGTTTTCACAGCTGTTCTTTTCACTCTTCCCACTTCAAACTATTTGCAACATCTTATTTTGAGGTAGAATAATCAGGCACCTTGAGTTTCTCATATGTAAGGATCTCTGAAATATCTCTGACCCCACTGTGTGTTTGCCTATGGCATTACACATTCCCAGAGAGTTGGGAAAAATAATTGCAAAAATTGTAAGACAAGGAAACAGTTTCGCCCAGCCTCTGTCCCTAACCTACTGAATCCAAGAAGTACTGGACATCAAGAGGACGTTTTGAATTTATCTTGACATAGCTCAGAGGCTCAGCAGTTATTTATTCATCTTGTATCAAAGTCCTAGAAAAGGTCATGCAGCCTCTAGATCAAAAATTCATAATGGATTTAAGAGCTGATTAGAGACGTGTACTTGAATGCTGGGAGGGGAATCTTGGCTGAATTTAAAACTCCCTCAGCTAAGCTGATGACAGTGTGAGAAGACCCTTCATTTGATGAGATTTCCGTAAAGCAGCCTTGTGGGTCAGAGCAGATATTCATGTGGCACTGTAGGTTTGCGTTGACCGCGGCATGTGGAAGGCAGTCACGGAACGGCCACCCTTCCACATCACAAGGAGTCACAGGAAGCCTGACTGATGTAGGACAGAAAACCTTGGGGTGATCTCTGTTGTATTTTTCCCCCAGTCACACTGCTCTTTGCCAGTCCACACTCCCCTTTGAACTCTTGCCTTTCGTAAGATTTTTTGTATTTCTGAGCATGACTTACACAGTTCAGTTTGCGGTTCTGTCCCTGTCCCTGCAGCTGGCTACAGCCATCAAGATCAGGGGAGGATAAAGCTGTGAAGTGAGTTGAGGGATTGCTGTTCCGTAAACCTGACCTGCATCTTTCTGCACCAGGTGTGCAACTGGGCATTCGTCCATTTCCTGTAGATTTCTTCTTCCCAGAAAAGCTGTGAATGCTTCAAACACTGGCTTTGATGCTGAATGTGTATCTCAGGGACTGGGAGTCCATAGCTCTTTTGTCTCTTAATTTAGGCAGGGATACCTTCTCTGTAAGTTGAGAGCTTTTTGATGTTTCAACTGAAATCTGAGATGCTTTGTTTCTATTTGCACACTTCTCCATAGACTAGAAGCAGCTGAACATCTTAAACAATGGATTCAGTTGTTATATCAGTAGCTCAGACATATCAAGAAAAATCTGGATTTCTGCTAATACACTCATCTGCTATTTTAGGTTTATTTCAGGTTTTTCTTCTCTCTTTATTTGAAACAAACAAACAAAAAAGAAGTAGCAGGTAATGGCTGCTTTGATTTTAAGAAATTATATAAAAACCAACATAGTAAATTCGTTTGCCTTTAGAAAGACTGTTATGCCCTGTGCATTCCTGGGTGCCCAATTTGTATGGTACAATTATTTATATCCCTGATGTCGACCAAAAATGCTATTGCATTTCTCTTGATAATTCTTCACACCTGTCATGTTTCTGACAGAAAGTGTTATAGAGCAACTATGTATTATCTGTGCTCTCACTACAAAAATTACCTGCTGAGACTTTTGCTTTATTACCTGTATTCTGCCATACCCACAAGAGGATTTGCCTGAGTCATTAGATGTTCTCTGTAATTAGGGCTGACCTGGTGCGTTTTGGTCTTATTTCTAGCAGCTTTTAGTTTTCTGAAGACATTCATTTGGGCACTGATGTGCCACATAGTGTTCTTCTGTTGCATATGTTCATTATCTCTTCCTTTGGGCTGAAGATTGTCTTTCTTCTCCTTAGGAAGGAAAGTGTGGGAAACGCTTGAACATTTTGATATATTTGGGGCTTACCAAGACTTGCTATGCTATGCTAGTAATTCCTTCAATTTTAGTCTGTTTCTTTTCTTCCAGTCTAGTCCGTTCAGAAGATGAGAATGTTGATGCTGCTGGGTGTAGTAAATGTCAAATCTCGTCCATAAGATTTCTGAGGAATGTGGTTTGTCCCCTGCCCAGAACTGCATGTGCCCAGTTCCAACCAGATTGGATTTAGTCTGCTCTCTATGAAGCATTGTTATACTTGTGTTCAGTTTATTAAATCAGATAACCATACACAACGAGGTTACGTTCCAGTCTCCTGCAGAGGAGATCTTTGTGTCTCCCTCTCTGTAATTTTCCTACATTTCACTGGGAATTCATTTAATATAGCTTTTTTCCCCTTTCTCCCCACCACCGCCCCCCCCCAAAGTTTGAGGTGATCCAATTGGAATTACTAAACAAAAGAGAGCTGATCTCTTTTGGGCCATCTATGTGGATGTCTCTCTCACTGTAGCCACTGGAGAAGAAATAGGGCAGGACAGTTAAAACAGCAGATGGAACAGAGCACTTCACACAGCTGGATTTCCCTTTTGGATTTTTTTCTCTTGGCTGGCTCAATGGCAAAGACGTTTTCAGTGGGTCATGATGATACAGCAGCTTGAATATCCATGATAGAGTGTAGCAAGTGCTAAATTGGTTGTGGGTTTTTTTAAATCTAGATAATAAGCCTTCCAGTTGCTCTGTTGAAAGAAAAACATTATATTTTGAAAATTCAGATGTTGCTTTTGGGATAGTTACATCAATGTTGCTCTTTTCTGTATCAGCTGCATTGGTGTAGTTGATACAAAAGCTCTTGTTCCATCACATGGGCTTGTTTTCACACCTTATGTTCCCCTTCCTCCCCTGATATGATATGATATCCAACCCTCTAGGAGCTCAGAATTAGATATGGAACAGCCTTGCATCTGGTTTTGTGACCAGCCCTGGTCACTTACAGTGTAACTGCAGCTTCAGGGGCCCAGGTGCCACCCAACTGGTCGTGGGATCCTGGAGCATTGTAGGTGGGATCTCCAGGGAATTTAGTTGCTAGGAAGCATCACCTCCTTAGTGAGCTCATGCAAATTAAGGTTTATTTTTTTAAGAGGTTAGTAATTTAGGCATGTTTGGGAGTTTTCTACAGGGATCAAAACACAAAGATTTTGCCATGGTACCTTGCAAGTTTATGGTCCAAATCACAAAACCTCTTGAGCTGTTCAAGGAGCGACCAGAAGCTTTTCACATGAATAAATCACTCCAGTTTCCCATGCCTTGCTTCAGAATTAGCTTGAAAAATTTTGGCTGACGTCATGCCAAAAATCCAAAACAGCAACAAAGCAAGGGGTAAAAAAAAGCCTCCCAGCAGACGCTCAGCATGGAGAATATTGCCAAACTTGGGTCTGTTTGTGCCAAGTTTATAATCAGGCAGCAACAGGGTCTTAGTAGGTAATGCTCTCAACCCACAGCTAATGAGCCCTGCAGCGTAGGAAATGAGGAACACTGTGGAGAGAGCCTGATAGTGGTGTGTGCAAGACACAGATCATATTTGGGAATAAAAAGAAAGGAGAGCATGATCTCTGGGCATCAGATAAGGCCATTTCTGTGGATATTACTCTTACTAGAATAATAAATGTTGTAATGACAAATAGATCTATAGGTAGAGTTTAAGGCATGCAGACAGATGTAGATTTTCCTGACCTAAGTGTGCTGTATTTGCTGTCCAAGCCACAGTGCTACTTCTATAGTTTCTTTTATGACATACAGGAGGAGGTAGATGGTTAAAGTAATTTTCTCAGCAATAATTTTGCCTCATCAATACTTCATGGATTTAATAGATTTTAGAGTTACATTCATTTGGGAGATTATTTTATCATCCAGGTTCAGTGGAGGTTGCTGAAACTTACGTGGAGGACAGAATGCTCCATCAGAATCAGTGTGTGATACAGGATGCTGTGGTATCAGGATTTAATTATTACAGGATTTGCTTAGGAGATTTCTCCGGGCTATTTGTGAAGCTTTATGTTGGGCACTAAATGTATTACGTATAGGCAAGTGATCTCTTCAATAAGAGTTTGGTATGGATCTCCAGGCACAAGTGTGTCTGTTTCCACCTCATAGCATAAGCACACTGCTCTAGTTCTTCATCTCTCATTACATCTCTCTCTCATTTAAATGCTCATCTGACACAAACATAATGAAACTGCATATAAAGTATCATGAAGAGGAGGAGAGATATCATTGCAGATTACCAAAGCTGAATATTTTTGGACATTGAGTTATTTATATTTTCATTCTGCTAAACTCGAAGATAAAAGAAAGGCTTGGATGCAATCCAGAAAAATCAAGAACAGAAACTAGTGTAAAGATGATGCATTAATGGGTGTCTTTAGAATGCCTGCAGTGCTGTATCACAATACCCATTCTGAAATAAAAATTAAGATGGGTGGATCCTGAAGGCCAGTGCTCAGTGATGGGGAAGATTACTGCTTGAGGTGTCACACTCCATTAGCTGAGGTGGAAAGTTCTGTTTTAGGGAGTCCTCCGCATCATTCTGCAGTTGCCTTGCTGGCAATGGGAAACAACATTCATGGGCTCCAAGGGGTCCTCTGCAGCCTCCACTCATCTGGAATAGTAATCTCTTCCTTATTCATATTATCAGGCAACTCACTGATGGCGATTTTTAGAAAATATCCTGTGAGTTTAAATTCATGACAAGTTTGTGTTCATGTTAGCTCTGAAAACCTCAAAGCTAACAGAGGTTTATACAGCTTTCTCATAAATAGCATTTTGTCCTGGTAACCTTTATACCTGTTCAGCACCCACCTATAGGAGTCCACCTAATATAGAAAGTCATATTGCTGCTATTGTTTTTAAGAAGAGAAAACAATAAAAGATTCAACTGTGTAAATGTCACTCCTGCCCAGCCTGTTTAGTATTACAAGACAGGGAGAAGTCTGCTTTGAAATTTTCCCTCTGGCAAAAGCTTGAAAAGCCTTGAATATTGTGTGCATCCTTGATCATGTCGTGCAATGGTAGTGAAAAATACAAAACCTACTATCTCGTTCTGCTAGGGTTTTGAATGCTGTGCCGAGTGCTGAGCACTAGTCTTCCTAATCTTACAGGGTGATGTTGAATGCTGTAACAACCTTCCAGGAAAGCTGTGACATAGATACCATCATGGAAACACGGTGAGATGGCTTCTGTGACTGGAGTGCTGCAGTGGATGGCTCTGGGCTCTTCAGAGGGGACAGGAAGGGAAGGAGAGGAGGCTTTGAGTGTTAGGGAGCTTTTAGACTGTAGAGAGTTGAGGATAGTGACAATGAGGTGTGGAACACCTGTCATATGAGGAACGGCTGGGGGAGCTGGGGGTGTTCAGCCTGGAGAAAAGAAGGCTCAGAGGGGATCTCATCACTCTCTGAAACCACCTGACAGGAGGCTATAGCCAGGTGGGGGTCAGCCTCTTCTTGCTGGCAACAAGCCATAGCATGGGAGAACATAGCCTTAAGCTGCACCAAGGGAGCTTTAGGTGGACATTAGGAAGAATTTCTTCACAGAAAGGGTGACTGGAAATTGGAGTGGGCTGGAGTCACCATCCCTGCTGGTATTTAAGGAAAGACTGGATATGGCACTTAGTGGCATGGTCTAGTTGACATGGTGGTGCTTGGTCCTTGGTTGGACTCAATGATCTCAGAGGTCTTTTCCAACCTAATTGATTCTGTGTCGTTCTGTGATTCTGTGATTTCAGATAGCATTGATTTACTAGCATACATTTGGTGCTGTTATTTAATCAAACTGCAGTTCTTACCCTGTGTTTTGTTTTATGCAGAATCATGATAACTAAAGGTAGTGACTTTACAGGCAGAAGGATAAAAATAGTATGAGACATTTTAGATTCTTTGTAAAATTATTAGTTAAAAATAGGCATAGATGTTAAATAGGATCTGAAATGTTAACTACTTTGATCCCTGGTTAACAAACATTCCTATTCCTGCAGTTAAGATGCTACATAGAAAGAAGACCCTATGTAAAAGAAACTTCAGTTGTACACTATGGAAACAGGATTTTGGGTCATCTCTTGTCCTCTTCTGCTGCTTATCAAAAGTTAAAAGTTTGTCTTTTTCTTCAGTGGGAACTTTACACCAAATTGAAGTCACTTTAAGCTAGTGATTGTGTCAGTCACCAGCATCTCTTACTGAGGGATGCTGAGTCTGGTTAGCTGTAATTGGACAGAATCACCAGTCTGGGGAAGTCCTCATTTTCCATGATATTTGTTGCTTGTGCGTGACACTTAAGAGTTTTTGTCCATTTTTTCCTCCTCTGCTAATTCCTCAATATTAGGGAATTAGTGTCTCTCTGCATGCCATTTACTATCAAACATAATCCCCTTTTTTCCCTATTTCCTTCCATTTACATCCTTTGATGAGAAATATTTAGGCCACTACATGTCTTTATTCTTGTCAGACAGAGGCTGATGAAAGATCTGTTACAGGAAATTCTGCTCTATCTATAGAGCAGGGTATCTCAAAATACATGCTTAAACATATAGAAAGCAGAGACTGACAGCTGATAGATGCTGTAGACTTCTCATTGTTTTCTACCACAGTCATTATGCCAAATGTGTCAAAACACAGGGAAACAAATTTGTATACAAGTGAAGGGGCATCTTTTCTGGCAGGGAAGACAATGCAATATCCAGTGTCCTATTTTTAAGAAATCCATTATGACCATTTTGGTATCTGCTAAATGCCTTTGCAGAAGCCCAAGATCATTCCATTTGCTTTTTTAAAATGCTTTTTCTCTTAAGTTTTGCCCTCTAACTGACTGTAATTATGCAGGGAGGCTTAGTTTGAGTTTAACCACTGGCTTTCCTGTATGTCATTAGATAGTGTTGGGGGATTATCAGGCACAGTTGTAAACTACAGTATACGTCTTCATTTTCTTTTTTGGGTTAGACTGTTTATAAGCCAAGTGTTTCAAATGACAGAGAGAGAGAGAGAGAGAGAGAGGGAGCACTAATCAAAGCTGACAAAGCAGAAGGAAAGCTTGTGTTGAACTACGAGGCTGTTCGCAGCAGCCTTTTGCTCACCCCAAGGAAATAAGAGCATGCTGAAGACACAAGCTACATTACTGGTGTAAAACAGAATTCTTACATGTTGACACTAACGTATTCACCATTTCTGTGATAGTGCAGCATGTGCCTTCCATGTGTGTGTCACACTACAGTGTGGTGGAGGTGTCATCCAGACGCAGTTACTCGTCTGGTCGTGCATGTGGAATATGCCAGTGGCTGCTGTCTGTCAGCAACAGCAAATCTTGCATGGAACTGAGGCTCCCACCATGCTCTGAGCAGTTTCACGGGGTTTGTGCTCAGCAAAAGGTGTAGCACCCCTCATCTAACATCTCTTGCAGCAGTGTGCAAAGGGACTGTGTATTACATAGCAGGCAAAAAAGCAGCCCAGCTTGAAAACACTTCAGAAAGTGGATGGATGTTGGGAAGAGCTCTGAGGAAGAAGCTCTCTTTCCAGGCAGAGGGAGGATGCCCCTGAGCTGCTTGCTGTGCACAGCCAGTGGTCTTTGGGAAGAGCTCACGCTTCCATCAGTTTTGTTAGTCTGCATTACCATCCAGTTAGGTCCCCTAACTTACACCTGCTTTTATCCATACTTTTCTGCATGTGTGATTTGGGTGAATGTACGTGAGACCTGAATTTTAAACTTTGTGGGAAACACAGACTGTTACTCTGGTGTTGCAAGACTCCTTTTACAACACATCTAAGTTTCCAGAAATCAAGAGAAAAACATGGGGTTTGTTTTGAGGCATATGTTTGAGACGGCACAGAAAGTCATTTGTATTGCAGGGGCCTTCTAATTCCTGTATGAAGTATTTCTGTTAACATCAATAGTTTCTATTTCTAATTAAATATTTCCCTAGTTATGCTTCTGATTAAAGAAATAAAAAATTCCTAAGCTGTCACTTTTAACCACCTCTTCTTCTGTAAGAAAACTCTTGCTCAATACTGTGAGGGTCCAGTACCATTCCAGGCCACCATCCTGCTTTAGTAGGAGCTTTAAGAGTGCTGCTGTGTGGAGAATTTTTGTGTCAAGTTATCAACACTGTTCTCCTTCCACTGTAACCAGCAACTCCCAGGGTATTTTTTTTTGCCCAGAATATTTCTCCTCTTTTTGAAGCTACTCATGAATGTATTCAATGTCTCACTATGCTCTTTTGAATTTCTTATGTCTGGGATAAATTCCAGGAGCTTTATGGTGTGGCTTTAGGCTCCACTGGGTTGGAGATGCTTCTGCTTGTCACCTAGACAAGAACTCTTCTTAACTATTTATTAAAAGAAAACAAATAAACAAAAACAAACAAACAAAAACCAGGTAAAAGCACAATAAAAAGTATAAAACCATTTTCTTGTTCCAGGGTAGAGGAAGAAGACACCCTAGGCGTAGCTGGCAATTAGTGGTATATTTTCTTCAGGTTTTTAATCAGCTCTCATAGAAATCTGTTTTTTGATGGACAGTTCTCTAATGATAGTGGACAGTGAGAGGAGCAAATTTAATATTCTCTGCAAGTCATGGATGGCTGAAGTACCAGAAAACTGTGAAAGTCTGAGAGAAATGCCCTTGGAGCTTGCTTTGTCTGCTCACAACTTGCCCTTTCTTGTATTTAACCAGTTTGAGTCCAGGTCGTCTGCCCTAGGCTTCTCTGTGTCAGTGGAGTGGGGGAGTGTGAAGGGAGCTAATTTTTAAAATATTTTTCTTTTTTTTTTTCTTTTATTTTTAACCTAGAACACATGAGCAAAACAACAGGCTGTGTGCCAGTTGAAATCATGGTGGTTCATGCAAAGTGTCAAAGTAGCTGTTGGTGCTGTCAGAAATCTGTTCTTGGTTAGTTTGGTAAGACATAAACTAGTAAGTGACTCTCCAAAGGTATTTCTGTGATTATGTGGCAGGTAATGACAAATTTACTGTGTTAACAAGCTTGACTGTAGCTTGCTTGACATGTCCAGCAACCTCCAATTAAACTTTCTGTAATTTAAAGAAATAATTCCTTCTGATATTACATGCTAGTACCCTGCAAGAGTCTGGAAACATCTAAGCCATCCCAATCCATTTGTTAAATTTTAAAGGCATTGCTCGTCTCATGGTTAAACAAAATCTGGAGAAAGAGTATTCTTCAATGAAGCCCAGTTAAATCTTTTGCAAGGGCTGCTAAAGCTTGCAAGTAGAAGAAACTGCAGATCATTTAAATCTGTATTATCTCATCAGTGGGTAATTTCCAAACCCCACTTATTATGTAAATGTATTCAGTAACCAGAAGAAGGATTAAGTATGTGAGAAATCATACTTTTATGTGCTATAAGTCAACTCACCTGTGTTATGTTTGTTCTGGGTGAAAAACAGTGTGTGACTGTGACTGGGAGCCTCTCCAGGGATCTCATCCTCAAATCTGCAATGCTGTGATTTACAGGAACAGCCTTGTGATGCCTCTTGAACCTTTTGGATTTTCCTGCTTCTTTCTTAGTCTTTCCAGGACTAATGTAATTTTAGCTACTTCTTAGCAATTAGATTAGGCACAGGCAATTTCCTTGTAAAATTGCCTGAGCAGGTTCTTCCATAAACTGTAATAAACTTGTTGTGGCTCAGCGATGTTTGGCAGAATAAATAAACTGGACTTCAGCGCCAGAAAGAGGTATGTAGTTAAAAACCACAGATCTGCTCAGGTGCTTGTTTGAGTTTCTATAAACACAGTCTCTGTCATGGCCATATGTGTCTTCTATTTATGGTTTCTGCTGCAATCTATGCATCATTCACTCTGGAAAATCATGTTTTAAGTACATTGGACGATAAAGCCCTTGCACCACTTATCCCATAAATGTGCCAATGTTAGATGGTTTCCATTCGTGCCATGAATGTCTTGGTGTTTATTTTAAAATAATATCCATTATTGTGTTTGTTTTCGAATAATGCTATTTTAAAACAATACCCTTGAATGTTCAGGGATCTTAAGACAGAGGAAAGAGAGCACTTAAAGATTTCATAAAAATCAAGAATCACCTTTGTGAACATCTTTCCAAATAAGCCTGAGAACTGTACAAACCTGACAATTTCTTTTTCATGCAAAGGTTGTATTGATTTTGAGCAGCATGACACATTCTACTAGGTCTTTGTGCAAAAGAAACTGTGCTAACCTCCTGCCCCTTCCCCTATCAACCTCATCACTTTCTGACTGCCTGTGTCTGATGCCCCTGCAGCTATCCCCATAAACACAAATGCCCCTTTAAACATAATTTCTCAAGTGTCTTATTCTTCGTTTCAGAGAGCACAGAGAGAGCAGAGTGTCCCTGTTCACACTGACACACCATTACATTTCCAGCCAGTAGTCTGACTGCAAAAAAAAAAAAAAAAAAAAAAGAGT
>VYXF01005264.1:999663-1022336 GCA_013397295.1 Polioptila caerulea | reverse complement strand
AAAAAAAAAAAAAAAAAAAAACACCCATGGGTAATTAGTACTGTGTGTGTAGTTAATCGATTTAAAATTAAATGCCACTGGTGTTGCTGAAAGGTCGTACTAGGTTTTGTTATTGCTTTGAAAAAAATCTGGTTTAGTGAAGACCGTCTCTGAGAAAGGATATTGGTTCTTTGTGCACTGCCTGCAATGAAAGAGAAGCTGGGGGTGCAGTTTCCACAAAGGATGCTGTAAATTTTATTAGATCATGGGGGTTTTGTGTTGATTTTAAGAGAGAAGTCCTTCAATGTAAGGATATGGCTTTATCTTCTTACTTAGAGCAAAAGGAGCACATGTGCCAGCGGTCTTGTGGGTGAGATAGGAACCTCATCTCCCGCTTCCTAGTCCATCATCCTCATCATTAGATGAATCCTCCCAGGCAGACTGATTACTTCATATTTTCATTCATTAATGATTTATCAGACAGCTCCTCCCCTAAAGGCTCATCTCCTCTGTTATACTCACAGCCCACACGCAACCAGCAACATGTAGCTGCCAGCTGGCATTCTGGCTTTGGGAGAGCAAGCTGCTGGTAGCCCTTTCCACATCTCCTCCTGCCCCCTCCTCCCCTCCCTCCCCAGCTGCTCGGCTCACCTGCCTGCTCCTTGGTGGCTTCTTAGATTGCACCAAAGCCATGAAATCCCCATGTTTCCTGTCCTCCTATGCCATCTCTCCAATCTGATTGTTTAATGTGCGTTTCACAACTATTTTTTCAATTACAAAAAATAGAAAGAGGTGAGGGGACCCCACCTGTAATGCGGCCGTGCTTGTGTCTTTGTTACAGCAGGAGTGGCCTCTCGCTTTGGTGTGGGGGTTTGCTCAGTGGTGACTTAGATTTTAGTAGAGAGCAGGAGTGCCGGGGAGAGACTGAGCGAGCTGAGAGTGTCTGTGAGCAGGAAGGTGTGGGTTGGCAACCGTTTCAGGTTTTGCTATCAGGTGCTTGGCACAACAGCTCTGTTGAAATCCCTCTCCAGTTGTCTGTGTGAGAGAGTGATTTTTATCACATTTTTAAAGATTAACTCTATTCTTGTTCTCTGTTCTGCTCCCAAGAATCAGGCATGCTCTGAGGTCTGGGAAAGAGAGTCCACATGAATTCTCATGATGAAGGGGGAAAAATCCAGAATTGTTTGCTACTGTCCAACTTGTCCGCTGCAGGCAGGTGATGACTGAGAGCAGTGGGAACAAGGGCTGCAGGACTGGAGAAAAAAAATATAAGCTAGGAGAAACGGAATAAATGAAACTCCCTTGAGTCATTTATACGTGAATGTATAACTTTTGAGTGCTTAATCTACTCTTGGCAAGTGGTGACTGATAACTAATTTTCTCTCTTACCTCTCCCACACCCTCCCAATGTCTTCTGAAAGGACATGTGACAGGAATAAGAAATCTCGTTAACAGGCTAAAATGGAAATTATGGATTAAAGTGCTATGGATGCCTCAGTAGAGATAAACCGACTGTTCCTACGTTGCCTAAAGTATATTTCCACTTGCACTGTTTTTGAGATCTTTCTGAATTATTCAAGGCTCTCCACTTACCTCTTTGGCACAACACTTTTAAGTAAACCAGTGTTAAAGGCATCAGTGTTGAATTGAGCAGCCCTTTTGCTCCTACTGCTTGAGGGTAGCCAGAGCCTGACACTGCTCAGGCTTTGGGGGAAGTCTGGATCTCAATCTAAATTGGATTATCTTTTACTCTAGGTCTCTGAGCTGGAGCTTTATGCTGCTGTTTTGGGGAGATGGAAGTTGAAGGGGAGTTCAGGCTGACACTCCTTGTGGTGCTGCAAGACTGAGCAGTATAGATGCCTTTGGCTTGGAGCAGAGAGAGGTGTGCAAGAACAGTAGCTGGTTGTGTTCTTTGTGTAGCCAGGTCTGAAAAATCAGTGTCAGTTCTGAGAGTCTAGGAACTCTTGCTGCTCCATGTCAGAGGAGGCTCCAGGGATCTCACAGAGAAGGTGGGAGGCCATGGCAGGGCTCTGCTCCCACAGGCTGAGGGGAAAGTGCACTGTATGTGACTAAGGTCAGAACAGGGGGGAAACCAAAAACAACAGCAAGTAACTTATTTCAGGGGGTAGTCTGTGAGCAGGACAGGGACTTGGGACATGGGTCTTGCAAGCCTCTAGACCGAGGACACAGCCCATTGCTTGCTGCAAGATTGATGCATCCCAGAGCTGTGGATGAGGATGGCAACTGAGATGAATAAAGCCCTTCATGGATTTGCAGGTGTGTCAAAGCTGCTTCCAGGTCTCTCAGTAAAACCTGTCAAACCTGGCACACCACTGTCAACAGAAGCTAAGGGCTTGTTGCCTGAGGAGATTTCCATCAGTAAAGCTGAATATAAATTTACAGCATCTGACTACTTCATTCTCTGTTCTCTGTATGTGGGGTGGATTACCTTGTGCATAGGAGGCATTAACTGTGCAAGAAGTTGTAGTGCAACAAGCATGCACTGAATTTCCACCTAGTGCTAACTGTCTGGGGTAAAGCATAGTTTACCAGGAAGTTGTTTAATTTTTCCTTGCATCCCATCCCTTAGCTTTACCACTTGGATTGGAGCAAAAAGAGGCAATAAAAAAAGAGGGAATCTGAACCATACCTTTTCCCTGCAAAATGTGTACTACACTTTTGTTACCTTACTGAATGCTTGCATTTGTCTCTATCACATAAAAGGAGTGACAGGAGGATTTTTGTAAGTGCAGCAGGTCTTCATATGACCTGGTAGAATCACAAACTTCTGCAGTTAGAAAGGGCATCTGGAAATCATCTACTCCAACCCTCTGCTCAAACCAGGGCCAACTTAAAGTTGGTGTCTCAGAGTCTCATATTCAGGTGGAGTTTGGATATCTCCAGCAATGGAGACTCTACAGCCTCTCTGGACAACCTGTGCCAGTGTTCAACACCCTCACAATACAAGAGTTTCTTTCTCATGTTTAAACAGCATTTCCTGTACTTTAATTTGTGCCATCGCCTGTTGCTGGAAACCACTGCAAGGTCTTGCCTTGTGTCATTTGCTGCCTCCCATGAGGTATTTATACACATTAATAAGATTGTCCTGAGCCTTTTCCAGGCTGAAGAGTACCAGGTCTCTCAGCCTTTCCTTATAGGATGGATGCTCCTAACTCTTAACAATCTTTGTGGCCCTTTTACTGGATCACTCAAATAAGTTCATATCTGTTCTGTACAAGGGAGCCCCAAATTTTCAGGGATCCCTAAATTGAATCCAGCACTCCAGTCATGTCTTAGCAGTGCTGAATACAGAGGAAGGATCATATTTCTCAACCTGCTGGAAGTGCATTTTCTGATGTAAGCCAGGAAGCTGATGGCCACCTTTGACATAAGGGAGCAAAGCTGCATCATGTTCAACTTAGTTTCCACTGGAACACTCAGATTTTCTCCTGCAGTGCTGCTTTCAAGCTGGTCAGCCCTGGATTGCCTGATGAACCCTGCTGATTCAGGTTGGCATTTCAGCTTTTTCTCATGTTTAATGTGTCTGTGGCAGCTATTTCTTTGTGCAGACCGCTTGGTCATTTTACATGATTACACTATTGAATTAATTAAACTATCATCCTGAAATCATGTCCTGTGGAAAGCAGTTCACAAAACCAGGCTCAGTGAGGTTTGCACCAAAATGGAACATGTAACCCACCTAACATATTGGGGTTTATTTCCTCCCTTTTTCTCACGCTCAAATGTAAAATAAGCATTATACTGAAGGAACCAGGCAAAGGCTAATTTGCCTCATTTGAATGTGAAAAGGAGCCCACATCCTTCCTGTGCCCTGCAAAGAATGCAGAAAGACTTTACAGAGAAAACAGATGTACTAATATGTATCACTTGTTGGGGGCAGGGGGAATCCAGGGTGCTGCCATTAAAGCAGTGCAGAACTTGGAAGAAAACAAAAGCATCTATATACAAAATATAGTTCTGGGAAGCTGACAAGGTTAGGACTCTTTTCTCTTGCTTACATTTATGCTTCTGGCATCTGTAAAACTGCTCTGAAAAAATAAATATGCAAAAGGAAACATGGAGCCTCATTTTTCTTGCTTCATCTTCAAGGAAGATGGTTAAGTGCCCAAATGCAGGGGCTCCAGCCCAGCCATAGGGAAATCTCCTGCATTGCAGAGACAATATTGCATCGCCAGAGGAATACACTACTGACATCATAAACAAAACAAACGTAACTTTTGGAAGTATCCCTTGATTTTATTTGTGTTTTGAATGCCTCTCTAGCACATAAATATGAAAGAGTTTGTCCTGTTAGCTCATCAAAAAATGCAGGATACAGTGGGGAGTTTTAATGGTCTGATGATTTTCAGCATGAGAGATAGAGAACAAATGAACTCTGATGTTATTTCTACAGCCATGCAATCCAAGTCAGAGTTCTGTCCTTTCCTGACTCATCTGTTTATCCCTTTCCAAGAACTTTGGCATTGAGCAGTCAGCACTGACCGATCAGCTTGTGGATCTGCTGTTGTTCATAACTTCCCAAATTCAACAACCTGCCTGATGCAGATTTGGCTCTGTAGCAGTTTAGAGTCTCTTGCCAGCTTTTAGCTTACAGACGGGAGGCAGTAGCATGTGGCAATTTATAATTTATTATATACATGTGTTGTCAGTCCCAGTAATAAATAGGAGAATGCTTTAAAATTTTCTCTTAAAAGGCTACCTCAGACTTCCTAAATTAAAAACTGGTTTTCCAAAAGCAGAGAAGTGAAGTGTGGCAGTTACTCAGATTTCTTTGCTCAGCAGTGGTAGCTGGGTAACATCCTTGGGTAGGTGCAGTGCTTAGTGAAGATGTTGTATTCCTTTCCCAAAATGCAGCACAATGGATATTTTCTTACAGTCTGCAATACTGAGATTCACTTCAAAATTGACATTTCCTGCTTCATCTGCTGTTTACACCTTTGGGAAGTTTACTTTATTCACAGGAGTTTTAAATCTATGGCACTGGCATACAAATATCTGGCCATGGAAAAGACAGGCTCAATAACCTTGAAAAAAGAAATTTTTAACCCACTTACCTAAATCACTCAGATGAACATGAATGGAGCACAACAGCTTGAGGTGTTTGAGTTGCAGTTTAAGTGCTGGCTTGTTTTGTACAATCAGGGCAAATAAAATCTTGGCCTTGAACTGCTATCTGTGTATTGGAACAAACATCTCAATGCAGCACACTGCAGAAGGAAGGAAGCAGAAGAGAAATTAGATCACTTTCCTGCATTATTTCTTGTAAGTGTAGTCTTCTTAGGTATGGAACACACATTTCCTGTTGTAAAAATATTGTAACAGCCTGCAGTAGCCAAACAACAAATAATCTGCTGTTGCTGAAAACTAGAGTCAGAGGAGCTTGTTTAGAGGGAAGCATTGGAAGACTGCAGATTCCCGGATCTCTCATGCTCTGAAAAGACAGTGAGCCTGAACTACATAACCACTGCTGTGATTGTCCTAACAACCACGGCTTTACAATGTGGAAGAAATAACAGACTGACTCTTCATGCAAATGGCAATGAGGGCATTTGGTTCTTGCTTTTTGTTTTGTATCATCTGTGCATTTAGAGAGAGCCATGCAGGTATCTTAATCCCCTCTTCTTCATGTGCCTTTATCCTGGAGTGTTTGTGCTTTCTTTATCTCTCTCTACAGTGATAGGAGTTTGTAACCATATTCTACGCGTTCTCTTACAGCACCACTAAGTCCCAGCTGCATGAACTGCACCCGCTGTGTTTTGTGATAGACTCACAGAGGTGAGACTCCAGTTCAGTAACAGAATCACCAATCACAGAATTGTTTGCATTGGAAGAACTTTTAACATTCATCTACTCCAACACTTGCCGTGGACAGGGACATCTGCCACTAGACCAGGTTACTCAAAGCCCCATCCAACCTGACATGAAACATTCCCAGCAACAGGGCACCTGCAACTTCTCTAGGCAGTCTGTTCCAGTGTCTCACTACCCTCAGTGTAAAACATTTCTTCCCATTCCCAGTTTAAATCTACCCTTTTTCAGTTGAAAACTGAATTTAAAAAAATATCCCTGCGGTTCCTGGTAAAGAGTTTCTCTTCATATTTCTTGTAAGCCTCCTTTAAGACTGTTCTAAGGTCCTCCTGGAGTCTTCTCCATGCTGAACAACCCCAACTCTTTCGGCCTGTCTGCATAGGAGAGGTGTTTCATCCCTCTGATCACCTTCATGGCCCTCCTGTGGACCTGTTCCAACAAGTCCAAGGTCTGGAGCTGGGGACTCCAGAGCTGGATGCAGAATTCCTGGTGGGATCTCACAAGAGCAGAGTAAAGGGACAGAATCACCTCCCTTGACCTTCTGGCCACACTACTTTTGATGCAGCCCAAGATTCAGGTGGCTTTCTGGGCTGGAGTCACATGTTGCCAGCTCATAGCCAATTTTTCATCCACCTGTACCCCCAAGTACTTCTCCACAGGGCTTCTTTCAGTTCCTTCATCCTCCAGTCTGAACAGATGCTGGTGATTGCCCTGACCCAGGTACAGGACCTTGCACTTGGCCTAGCTGAATTTCACAAGGTTTGCACAATCCCACCTGTCAAGCCTATCAAAGTCCCTGTGGATGACATCCCTTCCCTCCAGCGTGTCAATGGCACCACTCAGCCTGGTGTCATCCACAAGCTCCCCGAGGGTGCGCTCGATCTCACTGCCTGTGCCTTTAATAAACATCTTGAACAAGGTAGGCTTAGATGAGATATGNGCTTGGCCTAGCTGAATTTCACAAGGTTTGCACAATCCCACCTGTCAAGCCTATCAAAGTCCCTGTGGATGACATCCCTTCCCTCCAGCGTGTCAATGGCACCACTCAGCCTGGTGTCATCCACAAGCTCCCCGAGGGTGCACTCGATCTCACTGCCTATGTCTTTAATAAACATCTTGAACAAGGTAGGCTTAGATGAGATAGGAAGAAGAGATTCTTTACTGTGAGGCTGGTGAGGGACTGGAGCAGGTTGCCCAGAGAAGCTGTGGATGCCCCGTCCCTGGAAGTGTTCAAGGCGAGGATGGGTGGGGTTTTGAGTAACCAGATCTAGTGACAGGTGTCCCTACCCATGGCAAGAGGTTGGAAGAAGATGGTCTTTAAGGTCCCTTCCAACCCAAACCACTCTATGATTTTATGACTAAATTGTTTATAATTCCTGACGATTGGTGACCTTAAAATCCTTATTGCCTGAACCTTGTGACGCTTATGCAGGTCCCAAGATGGAGTAGGAGATTCTGTGGCTTCTGATGCTCAGTCAAACTCTGGACCACAACTTGTGGCCACCATCTGGGGGCAGGTCACATAAAGGGTGGTAGACAAAGGACCAAGGGGTGGTTTAATGTTCCACATCAAGTAGCTTCAGTGGCTGTTACACATGATCACTCTTCTCTCAGACCACACTTCCGATGGACATTAAAAATAGTAATCTTTATCTGTCTCTCAATCATGGTCAGATAACAGATGCAGCTTTTATTGTGGTAGAGTGACCCACACAAGTAGCTGCAGAAGAGCAAAGTGAGAATCCTCACAAGACCTACTGTTCCTGGAAACACTCCAGGCACACAGAAAGGGGAAGCCTTGAGTAGCTCATCTGGTTTTTGCATTATACCATTGCAGACAATCTTTCTGTATGGACTGATGGAGGAGGAGCTGGGAGAAAGGAAAAACGAAATAGCAGAGCTGGAAGCCTTTCTTAGGAGAGGAAGTAAAAGAGGGAGGAGGAAATGAGCTTGGGATCTGCTTTTTTGTTTGGTTTTTATTGTATAATGTTGAGGGACCAACCACATTCAACCCTTGTATTTTCCCTGGTGAGTTCTGAAAAATAAGTCATTGATGTGTGGGCCTTCCTCTTTTTAACAGAAGACATTTTAGGAGCAACGTCACCAGGTGGAGAAGAAAATCTTTAGCTTAGTCATTTATTCTCAGGATAGACATTGTGGCATCCTTGATCTGGTTTCCTACCATAATTCATCTTTCCTGTGGAAAAAAATATTCCCAAGTTCTCATCTTGCTGTCCTCCAACCGAAAAAAGTCAGTGTTACATGTTCTCAGTCAATGTTCTCTGACTTCAAACTATGCAGTCTCAGAGCATGCTAGAGCTTGGATATTTAAGTGAGGGGCAAGGCAGGAAGATATAATCCTGACAATTATATTGAGAGCAGGTCCATGCAGCCCCCTAAATTTTAGAAGCATGTCAGAAACAGAAGAAGAGTGGTTCACATTAAGTTGAGGGAACTATGCGAGGAACTCTTTTGAATGTACTGTGGCCATTAAGGACTGCATAGCACTGCACTAGGCTGTTCCTGGGGTTTTAAATTAATATCTTCTATAGGAGAGATGTTTCGTGCATGCTATGTGCAAAGAGCCAATTATATACACGAGCCTTGTAAATTTAAGCTATAAATGAAATGCTGTGTATGCATACAAATGCTACTTTAGAAACATTTGTCTTGGTTCTCCCTTTCTTAGACAGCATGTATCAGTATCCCTTTCTTAGACAGAATGTATCATTGCTGCTGGGAGGGGGGCATGTGTTTGGCTGGGGTTTGGGTTGTGCTTTGTTTCCTCTCATTGTTTCCCTCAGTGAGGAAAGGAGATTGGATAAAATTCTTTTCTGGTCTCTGTTGACATCAGCACATTCGATCTGCCGGCGTCCAAAAGAATTATGTCAAAGCAATTGCCTGCATTTGTTTCTTAGCGTGTTCTCCAGCAGCACTGTCGCTTGAGGGTCAGACTGGAATACATTAAACTGGAATTGGGGCAGAAACTGCAGCCAGCCTCAGGTCAATGATGCCTCTTGAGATTTGTGAAAGTGACACTTCTGGGGTTCATTGCATTAAATTCCATAGCATTTCTGTGTCTAGTCTGGGTGAATTACAAAGGCAGATGGGATGGTTAGTTTCACATTCTCCTATTTAATTCTGTGTCTGTGTGTCTAGAATAAAAGGGAAAGCCTTGCGTCTGATTTATTTTGCAATATTTCAAAAAAAGATTTTTTTAAAAATCCATATATTAAAGCTTTTTGCTTCTATGTAGTTTTAATCATTTATAGTTAGGAAGATTATCACAGTTACTTCATCTGTAAAAATTCTATTTCTGGAGTCTGGCCTACATGATCCTTGGTACATCTTTTGATATAAGGCTTTACTAGGTTTAAAAACACAGATGCATGCATGATTAACAGAACATCCTCATGCTGTAGGATGTAGCTGGAGTTGTGCCAGAGGGAGAGGGGGAAAAATGCATCCAGGAAGACAGAAAGTATAAAGGTGAAAAAAATGCACAATTCAAACTGTACTTTTGCAGGCTCTGATTAATCTTTTATTAGTAGCTCTGAAACCTTGTCCTCTGTCAGCTTTCCCTGAACTTCTGTTCTATTAGTAACTAAAGAGTTGTCTGTCACAGTTTTGAGTCTTGAGAACTGTTGATAGGAATGCTGGGTATAGCAGAGCTGAAGTGGTGGGATGTGTGTGAATGCGTGTCCACATACATACACACCACACTTGGACAGGCCTTCTTCCTCCCTAAAATTTTTACAGACTTTCTTGCTGTGATTCACTCTGCAGAAGCTTTGTACTACATGTTTGCTGAAGACAGAATGTTTCTTTTATGTTTGTGACATACGACCAAGATTTTACCATGCTATGCATGCTGTATTTTAGCAGGCATCACTTACTGAGCGTAAACCAAAAGTTTGAAAAAAAGTTTCCACCTGTTGAACATAAAAATAACTGTAGAACCATAATTAAATTTAATTAGATGTTTGTATGAAATAACGCCTTCTAAATCTCTGGAGTGGCATATGTGAAGTAGTCCTGAGCTCAAGTAATTGAGAGTATTTTATCTGGGTTTTTTTGCAGAATTTACACTACAGCATTCAGTCATAAATGAGTTCATTCCAGAAGCTTAAAATGAGATGATGCCAGCAACTGGCACAAATCAAACACTTCCAGCCTTCCCACTCCTGCACATTGATAGGATTAATACTTTCTGGCCAAAGGCCCAGGTTAAGACAGACAGCATGCACAAAAGCTTGTGCTGCCTCCTTAAAAAAACACCAAATTTAAATATTGGCAGGCTGTGAGATGAAGCAAATTCGGTCACCAGGGCCCCACAGCTGAACACATGATCCTCAGGAGCCCAAATGCCTAATCCCAGCCTTGGGGCAGATAGCTGGAAGCTTTCTTGGCAGCACCCAGTTCCCTCAGCATGCAGAAAGGGAAAGAGAAGACACGGTAGATGTCCTGAGTAACCTGGGAGGTTCCTACAGGAGTAGTGCTCATACCCATTCATCCTGCTTAAAGGGTCTAACTTGTTTCCCTGAAGAAGGTAGCTATTCCACCAGTTCATCCTAAAAGGGTGAATTTGGGAGAGGAAATATCTGTGAGGTATGGGTATCTATGAGGAGGACTCTTTTCCACAGCATAATTCTCTGAGGTCACCTTCTGTGGCTGGGGTGTGCTGGGATGAGATCCCAGCCAGATTCCTGGGACAAGGTCCCAGTGGCACGCGGTGGACGAAGTGAATTGCTGAAACAAGGAGTCACCAGTGCCTTCTCAGTGGCAGAGTCGTAACAACACTCATCAGTTTCCTAAAAGTGGTTTCCTTGGCATCTCAGCGTGAGGAGCTTTGTACAGTGAGGTTTTGTGTGCGCCAGGTGCTGGGAACTGAAAGAGGCTGCCTGCAGATCCTGCAGAAGATGGATGGTTGGGTGTCATCCATACTTAGATGGCACCTCATACCCAAAAGCCTGGGGTTTCCCTGGAGATGTTTTGTAAGCTGTGAGCAGGAAGGCTGCCAGGATTAATATCCTGCAAGGAGAAGGAGAGTTTCTTGGTGACAACACAAAGCACAGCATGATGCAATGACCACTCAGCTCACCTGCAGGAGCTCCTCTTTGCAGCAATTAACCCAAGCCATGTGGGCGTGCATCCTTTTTGAATCAAGCAGGGTTACTTCCACAACTTTGCAGAGGCGGACAGTACCTCATAACCTGTGATGCAAAGGGTTAATTACTGGTTAATTGCCTTTAACACATCATTGCTGAACAAATTTGCCTGCTCACAGCCTGGATTAGAATAATTTTCAATCCTGGTGCAATTTCTACCTTTGCTAGATCAGAGCCTGCTGTTAACAAATTTATTCAGTGTAAGAATACTGTATACCATGAATAAAATAACAAAATCCCTTTTAAGATTTTTGTTTATAACAAAGCCTTCTGTAGCCCAGTGTTTTCAGTTATTTAATTTCCCTTCCCTGAACGCTCTTCCAGTTTTTCCAACAGTGTTTTTTTTGGTAAAAGGGAGCAGCAGAACCTGATGCGTTATTCACGGAGCAGAGGAACGAGAACCAAACACAGCGTCACCGTAACCTACCTACTCATCTTTTGATTTTCATTTGTTTGTACAGCTGAGGCTCGCATTAGCCCTTTTGGCCACAGCCTTGCGTGGGGAATTCATGCCGAGCTGATTGCTTCCCAGGACCCCGGGTCTCATATTCAGTCTCTGCTTCGGAGGATAGAGTCCTCTCTCTCCCTCTCATCCTGTAAGTATGGCCTGGATTCTTCATTCTAATAAGGGGATTTTGTACTTGGCCATATTAACACCTGAACTGCATTCTCCATCTTTCTACAGACCCTAGTTGCTCTGTGTCAGGCTTGTTCTTTTGTGGTTCGTTTTCTGCCGTTCCCAGTCTCGTGTCTAACCACAATGACTTAACTTTAATCCAGGTCACTAATAAGGCTGCTAAACAGTAAAGAGACGATCACCAATGCCTGTGGAATCCAATAGGAACCCATTTGCTTGCTAATAAATAGTTTCCCATTTACAGTTTCACTATGGTTTCCTTAATTTATCAGTTTTTTAATACTTCTGATATAATTGTGGACTCAAAAGTGACTTCAGTATAAAAGAGGTTTAAGGTTTTAGCCTGATCTTATACAGCAATGGCTGGAGTCCTGCTGTCCATGTACAGATGGAGACACTCCATATAGGCCTCAAAGCACTCATATAAAGATACTCTACAGAACAAGTCAAATGACTTAGCATCATTAACAGTATTACAAATCTGCCTTCATCAAGTGAACTTGTAATTTTTTGCAAGAAATTACATCAAATTAGTTTGACAGGATCTATTTTCCTTAAAGCCAAGTTAATTGACTTTAATTACAGAGCTTTGAAAAAAAGTATTAATTGAGACTGATGTTGGTTGTTCTATCCTCTGCAAAATACTGGAAATTCATCCAACTGGCCTATAATTACTTTCTACCCTTCTCAAATAGTAGCCCATTATGAGCCTTTTTCCTGTCCTTGGTCCTTCCCCAGGGGCCAAATCTGCTTTTGATGCAGTAGCAGCTCCAAGGCTACCTCGGTAAACCTTCTGAGACAAGTTTATTTCTAGCAACTAATCTGAATCACCCAGAATCATTTATCTGCTGCTTAACATCCCCTCTCCAGGGGCTGCTGTGGTGGGAAGCTATTTCATTATCATCATCATAAACAGATCATCCAGCCTTTTACCTGTATGCTAATCGGAAACATTTACTGATTAACTTCTGCTGCTGTCATATTGTTATGAACAATTCTACAATTTTTATTGTTCAGGATTCATCTTTCATAATCTGCTTAGAAAAATTAAAAATGTATTTCTGATTTTATGTGCCTTTATTTTTTTTTTTAAGTATCCTCTTGATTCCTCTGTGTAATCTTTATTTTAGCTTTTCTCGCTTCTTATAATCTCTTCCTCTTTCCCCTTTCGTGTACTAGTTTTCTATATAACATTTTATATGTTTTTTCACTTCCCTGGTAAACCCAGCTGTTGGGTTTTTTCGTTGCATGTTATTTTTATCTAGCCCATTTCCATGGTTGTAACACTGTAGGCATTTAGGAAATGTCTTAAACTGTTTGCAGATGTCAGCAACTTTCTCTATGTTCTGCCTTCAGCCTGATTTGACTCCCATTCACTCTAGTTTTGTGAAATTGCTTCTCAGAAAGCACGCACTAGGATTTTAATTTATGTATCTATAAGGAGCGTACGCTCACATATTGCATAAAATTCTGGTCTGGATTTGATTGCAGACAGTGTTAGCTATTTGCACAGGAAGTGTTGGTCCTTCTCAGTCCAAACAACCAATAACCTTCTGATTTGTGATCGTTTCCTCTCTGCTGAGGCAAAGTCTTGAGCAGGGACACTCTGGCTCCCGTGCTAAACCACGTCTGACTCACGGGTGGTTCAGGTGTAGCTGCATAACACAGCCAGCAGTGAGCTGTGCTTGTGCCAGCACGCCAGCTCCTGCCCATCACAGCCCCTGGCTGGGGCAGGAAAAGGGTGGGGTGGGTGCCTGTGTGACCACCGTGGGGTTTAGCTTCTGTGTGGTGGAGTTCAGCTCTTCACCTTGTGGCCATCGTGCTGGGAGCTGCTCCTGTCCCCTGTGGTGCTGCGAGGCCAATGTTGCAGATGGCTCATGTAGCTAATTGGCAAGAGCCTTATGTCACAGGGTTGGGAAGGCTGATCCTTTTATCAGTTATGGGTCAGTAACTTGTCACTTGTAGCCCTATGGAAGGTACAGGCCTGTGTTAGTGCTGGTGACATAATATTTCCACAGTAACACAAGAGGAGATTTTGTACTAAGTGTGTAAGTGTTGAAGAAGCTCATAATCCTTGTAACTCTCCAAGGTTATTTATTTCCAAGTTGTCAGTCATTCAGATGCCATTTGTGACACATACGGCCTGGCACCACCCTCTTCCATTTGGATTTTTTAAATTGACTACAGCTATTTCTGTTAATAATATAATCGTCTAAATATAGCTATTATTTTTCAAGAATACTATTTTGCATTGCTACTTTATAGGCAGAGGGTTTATTTTTTTCAGAATCCCGTTATTAGCATATAAGCAACTGGAAAGAGTCATCTTCTCACAGCCTTTGCTTTGGTTGATGTTCTCCTCGATATCATGGTTTGTGCTGAATGTGCTTGTGGTTGCTTATTTGACCTGACTCTCCCAGCCAGCCTGGCTTAGAGTATCAATTTGTTCCCTACCAAAGGTCCTTTTCCCTTTACAACACAATCCACAAATCTGACATGTGTCCCCTGTGCTGCAGGGACAGCACAGTTGTTCATTTCAGTGGCCTTTAGTTTTTAGGCTCTTTGTGCTAGGAAACAGGGTGGAACTCCAGACAAGATGTCCAGATCTGAATTGTCAAGAATTGTGTATTTCACAAGGTGTACCACAGAACAGTCATTTTCAGTGAAACCCTCCCTGTCTGCTCCAGATTACCGTCCAGTTTTGCCTTTTTGTTTTAAATACACAGAAATAGAGAAACCTCTGTGGACTCTTCCTCATGCACTGAGGGTGTAGAATATAACTTTGGTTAGTTGAGTTTCAGCTTTCCTAGCTCTGGCCCTTCCCAAACCTTCCCCTGCCTTCTTGCTGCAGTGGCAGAGTGAGAAATGAAGAAGGTCTTGATGCTTTGCAAGCACTGCTCAGCAATAACTTAAACATGAGTGAGTTATCACCGTTGTTTTGGTTGCAAAGCTGAAGAACACCCAGCAGGGTTTGGGATGCTGTGGAGAAACTGAACCCTGTCCAGACACAGTAAACTTACCTAAGGTGTCCTCTAGCAGTAAGCTGCTGCCATATGCTGAAACCACAGTGGAAACAGCTGGGTTTGAGAGAACAGGTCTCACTAGAGAACTTTTCTGTGGGTGTGTGAGCATAGGCAGAGTTGCTGTGTGTCCCCATTACTGGTGTAGTCAGTACCTTCAGCACTCACTGCCTTTATCACAATGTGGTCACCACCCAGTTTGGGGACCCCGCCTGTCGGCGTCTTTGCTGTTGTAGGTGAAGCCAGCTACAGTGATGGTGAGAAAGCTGGGGGTTTCTTTGTGGGCTGGCCACAGGCAAATATTTGCTCATGTTTAGGAAGAAGAATATTTTTCCCCCAATGTAACTGGACAAATAAGGGATTTAAAGAACTCTTTTAAAATGTTAGCAGTAGCAACCTAGAAGAAATTAGAGCCCCTTCAGGAGGGAATGGTGTCTGGAAGGGTTTCAAAGGTAAGTCTGATTTGAGACTCAGCTTGCTCTGTTTTTCTTGTGATCACATCCTCCAAGTTCTTCAGTCACAAAACAGAAATCAGACAAGGCAGAGAAGGGGTTAGTTTCATTCCTGCATGGGCAGAGGGGGGTGGGGAGGAGCATTGAGGGGTTTTTTTGAGATAAAAATCTTTTTTTATGCCTTTTTCATAGTCCACAGTGGCAAGCAGGCATAATTTCTTTACTGCATCCTTCCCCTTTCCCCCCTTCCTTCCCTGCCCATCCTGATTCACATTTGGCACTCTGCTCTGTGCTGCTCCCATACTGTGGGTCAGATGAACACTCATTAATCCTGGGTAGAATCTAAAAATACGAATTGAAAGAAAAAAATCAGAGCAGCGTAAATCAACCTTCAATCATCTTTCTGTTCTCCTAATGGGAGAAAAGAAAGAGGAAATCAGTGCAGGCACTGTTTTACTTCTTCTCTTTCCAAGGCAAAATTATTCGGGCATTTGCAGCAGTTGTTCTCTTGCTATAGGTTTTCTAATTTACACACTTAAGAGGCACTTTAAAATTTAGGTGCATTAGCTCAGAATGCTTATGCAGACCATCCACCCGCTTCTCTCTGCTCATGAATAGAACTACCACAAGCAGCCTGATGAAGGAGGAATGTAGCTTGAAATCACACCGTTGAATTTATGTGGTGTTCTCTCAGAACCAGGGATAGATCTGTCCTTTGTGGGGGTTAACTACAGAGTAAGCAGTGTGTTTGCTGTATGTAGCTGCTGCCATTAGTTCTTAATTTCAAAGATTCTTTTAATACGTGTTAAGCATTAAAAAAAAATCCTATGTGCAGTTTTGAGTCTGACTTGCTGTTCAGTTCACAAGCGTAAAACCTGGGGGCCTTCCCTCTGAAGTTAGTTACACATAAGACTTTTTCTTTTAGATTACAAGTGAAGTTTGGAGGTTGGTGGGAAAAGAATAAAAAACACAGAAGAATCTTTTCTCAGAACTACTGCGTTTTTCTAGGGCATCTTTTTTCAAAGATATAAAAGCCCTGAGACAGTAGGAGGCATAAATCAGTTACTGTAACTTTAAGAGATTGCAGCGTGAGCCTTTAATTGCTTCTTGTGTTTTGTTCTGGTTTGGTTTTGCTGAAAGGGATGTATCACAGGGAGTGGAAGAGAATTCACTGTTTTTTGAAAAAGATGAGGCCCCGACATTCCCAGACTTAGCTGGCAAAGAAGCTGCACAAAACCAAAAGGGTGGAGACGTGTCCTTTCATGGGCAGTTTGGAGGGTTTATCTCCTCTTCTTGCACTGGGGAGCTTTTGATTACAGCTGCTCAAGCAGCATTGTGATAATGCCAGGTGACCTTGCCAGGTGACATCCCCCCCAGACAGATCCCAGCCAATCCCACCACCACAACTGCCCCTCAGAGAACACGTGGACGTGGTTATTGTTCCCCCTGCCCAGATGGAACACTGACTTCCTTTTTCCTCTCTAACTTGTAATAAAGACATCATATAGCTGAATAGATAATAAACAGATTGTCTGGTTTGTCGTAAATCTCTTGCCAGAGAGGGACCAAGACATTTATCGCTCTTCCTTCCTGGCCCTGAGTGGCCACTCACCCTGCCCCATGGACTGGTGTGCTCACAGCCTCTGGCAGAAGTCAAGGCTCTGGTTGTAGCTCAATGAAATCCTTCAGCATGCACCTTCTCTTCCCTGGTCCTGACCCCCGAGGCTGGCTGAAATTAAACAGGCAAGGTGGAGCCCAAACCTTCCCTTTTCATAGCTGTCTTTTAGTTCCAGTCCCGAAGGGGAGAAGAGGGAAGGCAAGCACAGGGCCACGCTTTGCAGGCATGTGTTAAAACTTAAACCCTGTCTGTAGTGTCAGGAGGCTATTGTTTCCAGAGCAGTGTCCCCAGTCACTCAGTAATGGGGAGGAACAGCAGGGCAGAACATGGCACTTCAAAGCCCCTTCCAGGGTCTGTTCTTCTCACAGCAGCTGGAGCTGCTCCCTTTCCTGAACCCCTTCTGCCACCATTGTAGAGGACTTCCAAAGCAACTGTAAGCTGACAAGAAACAATAGTAGGAGCACTCCATCACTGTAAAAGGCATTTGCTTTGAACCAGGGCAGTATGGCAGCAGGAGCTCAGCTAAGACTGCTCTTCCAGCCATGGATGTCCATGGGCACTGGGCAGCAGCCTGATTTTTGACTGCTGCAGATGAACAATTGAACTGCTGGGGTTTTTTCTGCTCAGCCCACTAAAGCAGAATCTGGGAGTGTAGCATTAAAGGTCTCCCTTAAAAATCAAATTATGCAGCCCAGGAATTTTTGAGTGTTGTTTTGAAACATACTTGAAGTTTTGCCCTGGTGTTTCTGGCTTTTTGTTCAGGAACATGGCTTTGTGTATGTGAGATTTTCTGCATATCTTTAACAGTCAGAGGATATCCAGTGGTAGTATGGTGTCTTCTCTGATTTACATTTTTTAATGCAGCATGACAAGTGTGGTGCACATGTAGATTTGCATGAATGCTACAAAATCTCCAGCTTTGTTCAAGGCTGAACCAGATCTATCACAATGCAGTAAAATTATATTCTTTCTAGATCAGACCTTAGTATAAAAATTACAGGTATATATAGTAACCTGCAACCCACAAGTCTGGGAAATAATGAATAACACCCAGGAGTTTGAATTTTAAAGTATTTGTTGTATCTCTCTGACTTTAAAATTGTGGAATCACTGGCTAAACTGGAATGTAGGCAGTCCTCTAAAATGTCCCAGAGTTAACAGATAAAAACAAAAATAATGCAATAAGTGCTGCTGTTTTATTCCATCTGTTTCATTTGAGTTGGCTTGAAACTGACACAGTATTAATTCTGGAAATCCAAAATGCTCCCATCAGCATAGATGTGAGTCAAAGAGAGGTCAGCAAGCAGACAGCAGGAGAATTACTGACCTACATAAGACTAGTTTTAAGTGCCTGTTTTTTGCCCAACTTGGAATGCCTTCCTAGCAATTTGTAATGGTCCAAGTGGGCAAGTGAGACTTTTCTGGAAAGTGGGGAGTTTAATGTGTCTCAGAGTTGTGTTTCAAAATGCATAATCCATCAGTTTCTCTCTAGGGAGCTACTAATAGGGCAAGGAAAGTAAGACATTTCAACTTCGGGGTAAATTTCTGTGTTGATTATTCCCGCTATACAGCCTGCAGGGGGCATTCCACAGTCATTTTTAAAGTCTCTCTTAAAAATCCTTGGAGTTCTTTTTCTTGGAAAGTCTTTTCTGTCCTCTTTGAATCTTCACGGTAACTCAAAATGTGGCATTTTGAATATTACATCCTACAGTAGCTCATAAAATTTGATTTATTTGATGTCACAGACTGGTAGTTCTGTGGTGCTTTCAGCAAAACATAAAGCACCAAGAAGATGGCCCTTAGAGATCCTGTTTTTTACAGCCATGCTGGATGCAACCCTTTAGTTTGATTCATGCCTGTTCACCACAGAGACTGAATAAAAGCCAAGGATTTTGTGCTTCTGATTTCCTTTTAACATAACTATTTCTTAACTCAGCTTCCATGCTGATGCTTTCCAGACAAGATTTGTAAGTCTTGGTCAGAAACAGGCAGTTGCCAGTTACCAGTCATCCAGCCTATCCCTTTCATGTTTTTTTACTGAGAGAAGTTATCTTAAAAATATGCCATCAGATTTCATTCCAGAGAATTCCAGGAGGAAAGAGAATGCACCCTGCTGTGTGTGAGCCTGCTCTCCATCTCTTCAGCAGGCTGGAGCCCTCTCCCATGTGAACTCCTTTCATCTGCAAGGGCTTGGAGGACAGAGGCCACAGCATGGATCAAAGGGTGCAGGGTAGACAGGTTTTTCCCTGCATCTCCTAGTACCTCTCTCTCAAACACTCTTAGGACCTATTTTCTCTTACAGCTCTAAAAAAAGGTTCTGAAGATGTACCATAATTCAGACTTTCAGCTGTAAGTTGCAAAAGCTTATGAGAAAATTTCTGATGCTTGGAAAAAGTGAATTTACACCATTCTTCCCCCCATCCATATGCTTACTACTGCAGAAGCAAAGGTTAATCAGTACTTTTTGCTTTTCAGCTATCACATGTTGGAGCTTTTACTTTTAAAATAGGATACAAAAAAAAGGAATTTTCCTGCTACTCTTGGACTTTTCCTAGGCTTTGATTAGCTAGCAGAGGACAGCTTTTGTTTGTGTTAATGGAGTGGGTGTTTCAGTTTTGGCTTCCAGTTTGTATCAAGAACAAAAAGAAAAACCAAAGGAGGATGATTTACTGTAATAATAATAATGTTAATACATCTCCTTAGCCTTCATCTGTATCCTACCTGAAAGTGATAAAGGTGCTATGACTATATAAATGATTAATAATTATATAATTAATTTCATATCTTTGTCGACTAATGTTTCCACAGTGTGGGTGGAAACCACTCTTCTGGTTGCACACATGTTGGATTGCTTGCAATGTAAATGTTGGAGTCCAAGAAACGTAATGAGAACAAGAAATGAGGCAAATAGCATAATGTTTATTTTCATTTGTCTCCAAGGAAGTCTCAAAACTCATAAAAAAAGGGGCTTTATCTTTTCATGAAAACACGTTTTATATCGCCCATAAAAACACGATTTCAAGATAAACAAATTCAGCTTGCTTGCATTAGAAAAGTTCATTTTAATTAGGCCAGTTACATACCTTTTAACATTACCAGTGTCAGACTATGATAATGCTGTGTGACCCATAACTCAGCACATCTGAGAAAAGCTGCCTTTCCTAGTGGAAATGGATTTAAAGGTTGTTCCCTTACTGTAAGATGCACAGTGTGTTGGATGAGCAACATTGTGTGCTCATCTCTAGAGAGTTTAGTGTAAAACAACTCCAGATTTTGTTGGGTGATCTCAGAGCTGGCTGAATAATTCCAGACTTGCACAGCTCCAAATGCTGACATGCAGGGAGATGAAACTTTTGGATATTAAAATCCTGCTCGGTGATACTGAAGGAGATCCGTTTTTGGATTCCTTTCACTGACAGAAAGGCCAATGCAGAATAGAGGTGATATTTATTGTCTATGAAACCCCTGAGTAAGCTGAAATCACTTCAGGCATATACATGCATACATGTATTCTCTCACATTTAGCCAACTCCCCACGATGCTGTTTCTTTGAGCCAAGAACAGACAACTTTCAGGGACTTGGCTTGGAAAGATGTGTGCATGTAACACCCTCTGTCACATTTTACAAGAGGCTGCAATCAAGCAGTCTTTATACTTGGATTGTCTAGACACTGTGACAGTGGGAGGGGACAAGTGAAAGAAAAAGCCCATTTTATCAGCCGTTCACTTTGCATCAAATTCTCCTTCCCTGTGTGCTGCTGTTGCCACCGAAAAGATAAAGCGAGCAAAAAACAAACAAAAATCAAGACGTTCATAATTCCCTGGTTCTCTATACATATAATTCCTAGTAACAAAAACTCAAACCATTTTTTTAAGCTACCAGTACATATGTAGTTTAAAAAACATCCCCTTGTTTATTCACTTTTTTTTAGAGTAAATACTTCTAGCAATTTTTCTTCTTGCAGCTGATTTGTCATTTCAACTTTTTCCTTATCAATGTGTAAATGAAATATGTGGGGTTGTCTTTTCAGCAGTTGTAAATTTATACATGAAATATTCACGGATTTCAGTGGGGATTTTTTTTCCTGCTCAGCTGAACATTTGTGAACGAGCAACAAGAAAACCACTTTCCCTCCCCCTGGTCTCCCAGATTTCATGTTTCTATCTCATTTTTCCTTTTATTTTCTTCCCTACTTTTTTTATGAAAGCACATGGAGAAAAATAAGAGGAGATACAGAGCTGGGAGGGGAAAGGGAGGAGGTGATAGAGTTTCACAGGGATGTAAGTCTGCAAGCCAACAAAAAGGCTGTGAAATTCTTCTTTAAACAGTAAATCCTGCATATCACTTACTTGCTTTGAGGTGAATAAGCCCATGTTGCAGCTCTTAAGCAGGCTGATTTAATGGCTTACTCCTCCCTGCTCAGGTGCTCAGCACCTCTCTGTCCTTCCTGTTGAGCTGGGATTTCTCTCATGGTATCTCCCCTGCAGTGTTTGCTCACTGCCCATGTTTTGCTCTCTGCACATCACAGCCATGCTTTCACAGAGGTGTAGCAAGGTCCAGGCAGCGAGTCCCAGACTTATCCCTCCCAGCCAAAAGCCTTCTGGGCTCTGCCCATGCTGAGAGCAGGGAAGTGAGCCATCATTCCACAGGGCTCTTGCCTCCCACGTGGTCCTGCTTCACTCCCTGGCAGTGTTCAAAGGACTCCTGGGTTCTGAGAGGAGCCAGGAAAACCTCAGTTCTGAGTGACATCTCCAAACAAAGGATCTCCAGAGCCAGACTGTCCTGCTGTTGAAATGGTAAAAGGCAGAGTAGTCATTCCACGGGCAGTTTTTCACAGCTGATAAGAAGCTGGCCAGGGCACCTCTGCACCTCTCCTGGTCCCTGTGGGCTCACCTGGTGTCACTGCTGGTCCTGGGGAGGCACAATACTCTGCACCTCCAGCTCCAGCCCAGCTTCCAGGGCAAGCAGAGGCAGGAGGTCAGTGTGGCTACTGCAGCAGTAACAGCAGCAGTGTGTTTTGCAGCCTCCAGGCTGCAACCCCTTTCCCTCAACCAGTTGCTGCTTTAGTTTCTTGAAAGATCCCAGCTCATGGCACCCATGCAGCAAGTGAAGAGTCAGGAGTCCATTTTTCTGTTCTCCCAAAAAACCTTAAACATTTTGGTGAGGGAACCCTGCTGAGTGGATGTGATGTCTTTAAGGGAATAAAGAAATCCAAAAAGGGCAGTTTTAAGCCAGGCTAAGAGCAAGAGAGGGTAGACCCATGCTAACTGCAGGAAATACAACTCCAGGAAATAAATAAAAATAAAATCACAGCATAACAGGATCATTTAGGTTGGAAAATACCTCTGAGATCACTGCATCCAGCCTTTAACTGATCACCACCATGTCAACTAGACCATGGAACTGAGGGCTGTGTCCAGTCCTAAATGCAGTCTGGCTGGGTCTGGTCCCTTGGTAGTCCTGTGTATGCCTGGTGATTGCACTCAGGATGATCTCTTCCATAACCTTCCTGGGCACCAAGGTCATACTGACAGGCCTGTATTTTCCCAGATCCTCCTTCTGGTCCTTCTTGTGGATGGATGTCACATTGGGCAAACAAAATGGTGCTTGTTTTTCTGAACAGACTTGTAGAATAACTGGAAGTATCTGCAAATTGTAGAAAATACCCTTCAACAGAAGTGTTTTTCTTTTTAATTAGACAGGTTAGATGTGGGAAGCAGGTATGCAGACTGTGGACTGTCACAGAAAAGCAGGGAGCTGCTGCATAATTTTTCAAGCATTAGCACTGGTGAAACATTCTTTTTCTGAATCCTGTGAGTTTTGTCAAAACCAATTTCCTGTGTTGATGTTGGGGTAAAGTATAGAAAATAGCCAGCCTGGTAGCTACGGGAAAATTAGGAAATTTTAAAAAGCATAGACTTTTTATTTACTCAAAATGACAGATATTGTCTGAAAAGTGAAAGGAAATG
>VYXF01005264.1:925030-999630 GCA_013397295.1 Polioptila caerulea | reverse complement strand
GGGGGGGGGGGGGGGGAATGGAAGGGAAATGTGCTATATTTTTTTTTCCATTACTCTGCATTTTCTCCCTGTCTATATGTATTCTGAAAAAAATATTTCTAGTAAGTAATTTTTTAAGACCTTTTTTGCTGCCACTTCTCTTCCAACTCCACTGTTCAGAGTATGTTATTTGTGTGTGCCAGGTTGCATCTAAGAGTCACTGTACTGGTTCAGATCAAGGATGCATCCAGACAGGTATCTGAGTGCCCAGGTTCATCACACCCAATGCCAGAAACTCAGGTTTTGTGTCTAGGTTCAACTTGGGCCAGTAGGGCAGAGTAACACCACTACATGGATTAGAGAAAGCTAGAGCTAGCAGATGAAAGGCAAAACCAGGTAACAGGACTAACCTTGCAGGACTGCTGCTGAGGTGTGGCAAATCACCCTCTGTCTCCCTCCATGCAGAGAGAGGCAGGCACCTAAAATAAAGAGAGATTAACCTAGGTAGTGTCCCATGAGGGTGCTGAGCAAGAGGTTACAAGAATTAAAAAAACTTGGAGCAACCTTTTGGAAGCTGTGATTTCTGAAACCCTCTCAGTCTGGTCCTGTGCAGAATCTGTACTTGGAGCTACTCTGCATTTGACATGCTAATTCTTCTGGGACTTTCTCTAGTTTCTTAATGTGTACCTTTGCCAGCCCCACCTTCTGTTACCAGTGGTTTTAGACTTCAGTTTGGTACTGCATGAAAAGGAGCTTCCTTTTTTTTTTTTTTTTTTTTTTTTTTAAAGCTGTGCCCTCTGATAGCTCCCTCCTACTTTCCTGCTGTAATAATTCTTGGCTCACTGTGGCTGCTTTTCTGCCTGCCATGCAGAACTCCAGCAATGGAAGAAGGGTTTTATTATCTTCAGGTGAAGTCCACTCCTGGGTAGTTGTCAAGATCAGATATGAACCACAAGCTAAGTGCCTCATGCTATGTTCTGAGGGCAGTCTTGAACACCTTCAGCTGCACCTTTTTGGCAGAGTCCTTTGCCTGCCAGTTGCATCCTCCTGGCAAAGAGTGAGCAAGATGGGTTTCATCCTCTTTGTCCCTCTGTGCCTGTCAGAGCTGGACAAAGATCTGCCACTACCCTAAGAGCAGGCAAGACCCTCTTCTCCAGGCCTTGATGGAAAATTCCTGAAGGGAAGGTTTTGTGTGAGCTTTTTTCCAACATGTTGCTGTTTATGTTCAAAGCACTGCGGGCTTTCTTCCCAAGTACTTAGCTTTTGAGCAGTGAACTTAATTGGAGCCTCATCACCCATGCATTTGGAGGAGATCTGGTGAGCATCAACATATGAGCACCTTTCCTTTCCTTCCTGTCTTAGGATTTTAGATAATGGGCTGTGTGCAATGTAAGGATAAAGAAGCAACAAAACTGACTGACGAGAGGGATGGCAGTTTAACTCAAAGCTCGGGCTACCGCTATGGGACAGATCCTACTCCGCAGCACTATCCTAGCTTTGGTGTGACTTCAATCCCAAACTACAACAACTTCCATGCCACAGGAGGCCAAGGACTGACCGTGTTTGGTGGAGTCAACTCCTCCTCTCATACAGGGACGCTGCGTACAAGAGGAGGAACAGGTGAGCTTGAAAGCTTTATTTTAGTGCTTGTAGTGTCAATCATGCATCTACAGCAGAGGCCAGACTGTCTCAGCATGTTGCTTTTAGGAAGAGTCATTTCATGAAATGGTGTGAAGACTTGAAGTAGGGTGGAGCTCAGTCTTCACCCCTACCTTTGCTAATTTGCAGGTTCACTTGGGGGCTGAGAAATTATGTGTGCATGCCAAATTTGGTTAACTGCCTCATCCCTCTAGCACAGAATGTAAAGTGCAGGCTGAGCCACCTCAAATAGCTAAATACATGGCGTGGCCATGTCTAAATTGCCTCTTCAACTCCCTTTGCCTGCTTGGGATCCTGTGACTGTACAGAGTGAAGGAGGTGGAGTGCCCACTGGCTGCATAAGACCAGAGAGATGAGGATCATTCAAAATGTTGGAGGATTCAGTTTGGTTTGCTCCTCAGCAACTGGAGTAGCTTACCAGATCATCTCTTGAGGTTCCTTCCCCTCCTGTCTTTTGTGATGGAATATTACCCACCTGTCTTTTTCTTTAGGTGTAACTCTTTTTGTGGCACTCTATGACTATGAAGCAAGAACAGAAGATGACTTGAGTTTTCACAAAGGAGAAAAATTCCAGATACTTAACAGCTCGTAAGTTTTAGGCTTGGGAATCTACTTCTTAATAGTTTCAAAATTACAATGTTTATAATAATGTTTGCTTATGTTATTAGTAAAATCTGGTGTTGGATATTCAAGTATGGAGGGGATTTACTCTATGCTTACTTACTCATCTTTGCATTTAGAGCAATTTTGCAAAGTGCCGTATTGTTGGGTAAAAAAGTTCAACCACATGCGGCTTTACTTTAAAAAAGGTGTTACACTGTGTGATTTACTGCTTGCATTTTACAGTAACCCCACATTCAGAACTGAGACTGCCAGCTCTGTACTTTATCAGTAGCTACAGAGGTTTTGCAAGGCATATACTAATATTTTTTCTAATCTGCTGAAAGTATCCCTACACAGAAATGAGCTAAAAACTGATTCACAAAAGAGTTGTTATCCAGACTCATGTGTCAAGTTTAAAAGCATTTTTGTACTTTTAAGGGTGAGTGAAGCAGTCAAGACTTCCTAAGTTCTGTTGCATCTGACATGAAAACCACATTTCCATCCTGGAAATCATGAACTTAAAATTAATTTCATCAACTGCCCATAGAAAAAAAATCCCTTAGCGATTTAAAAATAACTTCTAAAACTCACTGTGCTACTGACCTATATCTGAACATCTTGTAATTCCTGGCTAAGAACATAAAGTGGCAGGCTCTGCGTTATGTTCACTGCTGCTATCATGCAGAGGTAAAAATGGGTTAACAGCCAAGTATGTCACTTTCTGAAGGCTTTGTGATATTGGTCTTCTCTTTTTTCCTTATAATATGTGACAATGAGGCAAATTCACCCCTGGTGCAACTTCTGTTGATTTTAATATAGCAACTGCAGGGTTGGAATTGGCTCAATGTGCATTGAAGTTTTTAAAAAAATAAAGTAATTCTGTGGAATATTTCATGAAGCTAAAGAGCTTTGATGTAGATGAAAGCACAGAAACTTGTAGAGGGAGCAGCAGTTTAAAACCTTTCTGCTTCTAAATTAGCAGTTGGAAGCAAACCATTTTTAAACCTATGATCCATTTTTGTTCACATTGCCTTGTGCTTTCCTAACCTTGCACAAACTATGCCATGACTTGAAACGAGAAGTTCCACACATTATAAATCCCTTGTACGTGCCAGCTGATGAAATCTGTCAGTGCTCACCAGGATTTACAGAGCAGTCACCCTTGGAGTTGGTGAGACAGAGAGATTCCCCTTCATGTCGGTGGCTGCAGTACATGCATTTTGATGCAGGTAATTACTGCCTGGAAGAAGGGCTTATCAGAAAGGAAAAAAAGACCAAGTACTCATGGATTTTCCTGTAGGATTGCAGAAGTTCAGTTCCCATCATAGTTAGGCCTGTTTGCTTATAAACATGGCCCTAACCACACCCCTGGAGTAGTGACAGCCAGACTGGGAATCTCCAGAAAGATGCTTTTCTGTAAGAATGCTTCCTCTCTTCACTTACATCAGGAATTTAATGAAATAAGCCCATTTTTTAAGCACCTGCTTGTAAATCGAAAACATATATGTGCAAAAAAATAGTTTGTCTGGAATTTTTGGAGGGGTTTGAATTTGGATTTTGCTTTAGCCCTCAACAAACAAAATCTGATTTGTGCTTTGGAGTAACCATTAGCACAACACCTGAAATTTACATACAGGGGGTATGATTTGTGATTTGAACTTAGAAATTTTACTAAAGGCAGTTTGGGTGAAAGAGGTACCTGCAGACCAGTTCAGAGCAGAGCCTGACTTTGGGGCTTTGAAACACTGGGCCATCCCCAGCATTCCCACCATCAAACCCTGTCTGGCCCCATGACTAGCTGCCTCCTACCTCATCTGCAGGTCTGACATTAGGAGCTGTGAAAAAAGCCTGCATTCTTCCTCCTTTCTGGCAGTGTTTTGAGAGATTGAAGCTTCTCTGTCAAAGCAGAGGGTGTTGTTCCTGATGCTGTGATCATCTACTGAACTGCTTTTTTCCCTCCCTAGATATGACAAAATACCTCCATCTAGTGGACTCTCTGCACAGTAAGGAGAGGAGATGGAATGGTACAGTTTGTCAAGCTCAGTGTGGCACAATGCCTCAGAAATGTTCTACAGCAGCATATGGGGGAAGGGTTAGCACTTCAGCTGGCAATACTAGAGACACAAACAAAAAGGGCCATTTGCCTGACATACTAATGCACGCAGGGTGTATTAAAATAGTGTCAACTGCCAGCCTCTGCAAAAGCTATTTGCACTTCATGTGTCTTGAACTGTAAAATTGGAAGCATCTCCTTTTTGACTAATCACAGCTGTTTTCTAGTTGTTTTCCGTAGAGTTCGTGCTCCTTTGAACTGTTAAATAAAGTGAAGTTGAAAATTTCAGGAATTCACCTTGACACAACCTCTCCTTCCAGTAATAGCTGAGGCAGTGTGTTTTATGTAACTGTGTTTACTTCCAGAAGAGGCTGAATTCTCCAGTCACGTTTGATAATAGTGTTTTATTTAGTGAACAAGTCTCTGGTTTACAGAGAGGTGAACTGAGAAAGTGTTTCTAAGCAGTCCAGAAATAGAAAAGAGAATGCTTGTTAGTAGTGGTAGGAGTTAAACACTGTTGAATCTGGTGCTGAGAGGGAAATAGAAATTGCTAAAACCCAAATCATTGCATCCTGCAAAAAGCTGAGAAATAAACTTCTCTTAAAGCTGCACATCCTGCTGCAATGTGCATTCTCTGAAAGGCAGTACCATGTCCCACTGCCTGCACCAGTGTAAGAGAAAAGTTCATGCTAAGCCTGCAGAATGCTGCCTTAAGATGGTCCTGCATGAACCTCTTCACATTTCAATGTTGTAGAAGAGCTTTTTGTAAGTATTTGAAAATGCAGCCTAGTCCTGTGCTACCTCCTGCAGGTGGCCAGCAGAGGGAATCTAGACAATGAAGTGTGATCCTTTAGGGCCATCTAAAATGCCATGTTGATAAATGGCTTTTTGATTTCAGATTAATTATGCTCATAGAAATTTTAAATTAGCAGTGAATGTGACATTGTGTTGTGGTTTAACCTCAGAGAACAACTCAGCCCCACACAGCCACTCATTCACATCTCCCATGGTGGGATCAGAGAGAGAATCAGAAGGGTAAAAGTGAGAAAACTCATGGGTTGAGATAAAGGCAATTTAATAGGTAAAGTAAAAGTCATACTCTGAAGCCAAGCAAAACAAAGAATTCATTCATGGCTTCCCATGGGCAGGCAGGTGTTCAACCATCCCTAGGAAAGCAGGCTTCCATCATGACTTGGGAAGGTAAATGCCATCACTCCAAGCATTTCCCCCTTTTCCCTCTTCTTCCCCAGCTTTACATGCTGAGCACGATGCCATATGTTCTGGAATACCCCTGTGGCCAGCTGGAGTCAGCCCTCCCGGCTGTGTCCCCTCACACAGATCCCTGCACACCCCCACCCCCTCTCTGGTTGGGTGTGAGGCTGAAAAGGCCTTGACACTGTGGGAATGCTGCTCAGCAGAAATGAAAACATCCCTGCAGTATCAACACTGTTTCCAGCACAAATCCAAAACACAGTCCCATACCGGCTCCTTTGAGGAAAATTAACTCTATGCCAGCCAAAACCAGAACACAGCATTCATTTTGGCAGTTTTCCTATAAGCTCTTTCAAGGGTCTGTATTAGAATAATTGCTATGGATACAGTTTTCAGTATTCTAGTCCAAATTCAGCCCTCACCAAACCTGATTACACTGGGCTGTTCTGCCTCTTCATGCCATTATGCTGCTACAGTACTAATCACTGCTGCAATAATTCTAGATGTACAGAAATAAGTATATTATTTGGGTTTGGATGCAAACAGCTCTCTCAGAAGCCCGCTGGTGATAAAGAGATGAGTTGCTGTGGCTTCTTACGGCCGTCCAGTTTTGGGTGCTGTGAATGAAGTCAGATCATTGTCTTTACAGCTGTGTCCTGCTCTCACCTCTCCTCCTCACCTCTGTTTCCACAGGGAAGGAGACTGGTGGGAGGCCCGTTCCTTGACAACAGGTGAAACTGGTTACATTCCCAGTAACTATGTGGCTCCAGTCGATTCCATCCAAGCAGAGGAGTACGTTTTCTTTTTTCATTCTAAACACCCATTAGTGCTGTATTAGAAGGAGGTGTGAGGAGTTGGTTTTGATTGATTGCAGCGATTTTTCAAATTACTTACATTATATTTATTTCAGTTCTTAACTGCACTGATAAATAATTAGGTAATTAGTAACAAAAAAAGCACAAGCTTAGTGCTTTTTCAATGTCAAAACAAAGGAAGAAAACCTAAAGGAACACAGGTCTGCTTCCTTTCAATTGTTAAAGCTCATTTCAAGCTTTAGCCAAAAGGTGCACTTGCTTTACCTGAACCAACTTGTAAAAATATTTTGAGTCAATTAGTGTGCAAACTGTCCATTAAAGAGAGCACATTGTATCAACAAATACAAATCCTAGGATAAAGAGATAAAGGCAATTTATGGGATTTAAGGATGCCCACAATGCATGCACAAGGCTGCCTAATGAGGACCCATCTATGCAAAGAAAAAGAGTGATTTGTGTATTATGTGTCTATGTGTGTTATTTCCAATATAAAAGATACAGTGGAGCAGCTTATAGAACTAAGCAGGTACTACTGGAGTGTGCACTTCAGGTTGTCCTTGGTTGATTGTGAAGCAACACAAAAACGTTGGTGCAGGAAGGAAAAAAGGCTGTAATTCTGAAAGCCTCTTATAGAACCACAAGTAAAGTGGTTGAATCTCGTCCTTCCACTGAGATTTTATAGCTGTGCTGCAACAGAAATATGGAGTACTAGTAAATCACTCTGTAAGTCAAATACTTGTAGCAACATCTGTACAAATACTGCTCTTTGGCAGCGACAGTTTTCTGCCCTTTTCCTTGTGTATACCCTCCACCCACCACATCTTGGTCTGTGTTTGTCCAAGTCTGGCCTTTGTCGGGGCACACCAAGCATTCTCAGCACCTACTGATTACGGGCTTAATGCAAGGAGCTACTGCCCAACACAGGGAACATCTGCTGCATGGTTTGTCACCTTGGCTTCCCAGCATGATAAAAGACACACAGTGTGACAAAAGTGGCCGACTGTATCTGAGTAACCACAGTTTCCACACAAAAAATCCTCTCCGTGTCTGGGCTTTGTGATGCTATTTGGTAATGCTACATAGTGTTTGTCTCACTATTTCTGCTCTTTCCCTAAGGTGGTACTTTGGCAAGCTTGGCCGAAAAGATGCCGAGAGGCAGCTGCTGTCGTTTGGAAACCCCAGAGGTACCTTCTTGATCCGGGAAAGCGAAACTACCAAAGGTAGGCTGGGCAGAGGTATTCTGACTATGAGTGAGAAGGTGATGTGGGAAAAATTGTGCTGAGTGTGTGAAATACTGTTTTCAGATGTATGAAGATAGAGATAAGGGAATTGGATGTCTGGATACCCTAGGTCTTAGGGTGAGTGTTCAAAGTAGAGAACAACCAAAGTACAACTCACGCTCAACCCACAGTATCTTCAATGCAAGCCTCATGGTGTGATCCTTTGAAATGCTGGATCCTTGGGGGGAGCAAAAAAAAGGAGAAAAAAAAATTATGCAGCAGTTTTAAATTCACATATTAACAGGGAAAAGACTTGAATATACTTCTAATTAACATATTCATAAAGTATTCAACTGTATCCATTCTGTTGAAGTCAAGTGGAAGGGTGTGTTCTCCTCCTTCCCTCTAAAAATATTGGAGGAGTTCCAGTTTTCTTGGCGGGTGCTATTTTAGCTTTTACATTTTACTCACAAGGCCTGTCAACATCTTCTTCAAAAGCTTCACATGTATGAAAAGATCTTTCTAATTCGTACAACTATTGAGCAGAAAACCTGCAACTAAGTAAAAACAAACCTGGCCATTTCTCAATTAACCAACAATCCAAAACAAAAGCTGTGGGAGGCGTAAGTCACTAGAATTAATTCCATACAAGTTCTGTAGTCTAATGATGGTTCACATAATTAAAGCACCGACTTGTCAGTGCTTTGATCAGAGCACGCTATCAGCTAGGCTTGGCACACAAAATGTCATGGCTAGGGAAGGAGTTTAAAGAAGAGAAGCAGTATTTGCACTCCTCTCTCCCTGACCTATCTTCAGATGCTGCATTCAATCATCTAAAATTGTAAGTTTCGCGTTATTGCCTCCTGAAGTCACTGAATTCTTCCTTTGCTGCCTATGACTCTGAAGACTATTTTTGATGCAAAATCTGAATAGACTTGCTGTTGTTCCAGGCACACAATTTCTTGTCATCCCACAGCTTCACGATGCTTCCCATAGCAGTGAGGCACTCTCACCAGGAGCAAGACAGGCTCTAACTTGCTCTTTTTCTGCAAATAGTCTCCACCTGTTTCTTTTTTTCCACCAACAGTTGCTCTGATGTGTGTGAGGAGCAGGACTTCATCCCACTCTGTGCCAAGTTTAAAAACTCGCTTGTACACGCAGCCATGGATCCTAAAAACAAATACAATGCTGTTTCTCTAAACCACATTATCAGTTTAGTCTGGTTCCCCAGTTTTTATACAGTGATAGGGGAAATGTTTTGCAGCACTGTTTACTTAGCTAAGTCAGGGGTTTTTCTAATTTCTTATGAGAAACAAAAGCATTGGGGAAATGTAGTAATCCATCACTGTTGGACTTAAAGCAGCAAGTTTAATTTCTCTGCATTTAAACTAAAGGCTGCCTACATCTTAAAGCAGAGTTTGCATCAAAGCTATCGGAAAAAAACAAACATGCAATTTTTTGTAAAAAATGTCTATTTCTCTTCTCATCCTTGTGGTGTTTAAGTATGTTGTTAGAAGAAAACAGAGAGCTTTTTGTTCAAGAGAGAGAGAAAAAATCAGTTGGGTGGGCTCAAATGGTGTGTTCTGCCATAAGTCTTCTCAAAATGCCCTACCCCAATGAGTCATTGTGGACTTAAGGCAGGAATTGTTTTATGACCTAGAATTGTCCCTTCTGCTTTAAATAATAACAATAATAAAATTAATCAGGATCATGTTAGAAGTATCATCATGGATGATTTCAGCATTAATTTAACCTCCCTTGATCATGGTTGCCTTCTCTTCTTACTTTCAAAATAAATCCTATGGAGCTGGCTTTTAATTTTTTCAATGCCTGACTACCCAGGTATTTCATCAGCTCTTGTCTGTATAATCCTTCACCTGCTTTCAGTCTCCACCTTTCAAGACTGTCTGGTTTTAGTTGTTTGGCTATTTAAAAAAAATCATTAGTATGATATATTGTAATGTCGTATTTCTATCCCAAATTTTTATTATATATGTCTCTTGTATTTAAATTTATCATCAGATAATAATGAATAGTATAGATAATAGCCTAAATAAATGAATAATGAAATATGTCTTGGTTCTTGTTTATGTCCAGATTTGAACTATAGCTCCAGTCCTGCAACTTGATCTGAGGTCAGCGAGGGTCCACTGAGGGCCACCCACACAGCTCTGATTGCAGACCTGGAGCCACAGATTGTTTACATTTTCCTAAAGAATCTAAAATAGTGACCAGATAGGCAGGGAGCGTGACTAAAGAAAATACAGCTGCTGCCAGTGGATCAAAACTCAAAAATGCGGAGGTGGAGAAGACTGCCTGGAAAATGCTGAAAGGAGGCTGACAATGTGCAGCCCAGAGTGGTGGTACCAAGCGTGCACAAGATGTGCTTGCAAATCACCAAAAAGCTTTGAACTCCTAGTTGAGAGAAATGTACTGAGAACCTCTTCAGAAAACTGTCCTAAACAAACAGTATTGTTCTACACTTAGAAATCATAGAATTGCAGCAAGGCTGGAGTTGGAAGGGACCTTAAAGATCATCTAGCTCCAACCCCACCAAAATAAATACATAACAGTAAAATAAAGACTTTAAAAGGAAAAAAAAAGTGACATTAAACAACCCCTGACACTCCTTTAAGGGTGCCTCCCATTCAAATAAACCAGAATCATCTGTTTTAAGTGCTGGCTCTTTTCCTCCTATATAGGGGACAAAGAACAGGGAATTTGAGAAGTCCCTGGAGTCAGGGTGGAGACATTTTGCTCACTTCGTCCCCCTTAGAGATGAGCCACCCGCCAGTGTAACCTGTTGTTGGTTAATGTGGTCAAGGAGGCTTCTTCCTGAGGATACACCCAAGAAAGACATCTTACACTGGGATCACCTTTCATGTCATACAAAACTGTTTTCTGGTGGTTTTCCTTTTCTGCCCTTAGCTGACATGGTTACCAGTGAAAGCAGCAGAGGCTCCAGAAGAAGGCTCTTCCTGAGCTCTCTGCAGCTGACAGTTTCTTCTTCTCCTTTTAATACCTAAATTCCCTTGAGTAAACACAATATTTGTCTGAGCCATGAATGAGGGCTTGTTTTCTTTGCTGCCTTTGAAATGGGCAATGTTTTTGTTCAGATGCTGCATTATGCTGTAAAAAAGTGGCTTTGCTTTTAACACTGTGGAGAACCAACACACGTCTCTGGATGTAAAACAGGACTGTCCTCCAGAGCAAGACACCTGAACATGCAGGTCCCCACGGAGGTGGCCGAGCTGTTTCTGCAGTCAGCAGGAAGCCAAGGCTCTGTTCAGATTGCAGACACCGAGTGCCCACACCAGCATTACACCACGGTGCCATAACACTCATGGAAACTGGGCTGGGATCCAGCCAAGGTCAGAGCATCCGAGGCTTATGTATGGGCATATGAATCAAGCCCCCAGCCCACCTGCAGACTGCCACCACTGCACCTAAAACTAAATCCAGCCCATCAGCTGAGGTTCCTTTACCTGGCCGTGGGCATCCAGAGCCACTTCAAATGCCTGCAGGGCATCCACATGGCTGGAAAAATGTGACAGCCTGTGGGAGAACTGCCAAGCAGCATGTCCTGAGGCATCTCACATGGCACTTAATCCCTGTGCTAGGGCATCTGAATCCCACTAGTAAGCTCTAAAGCCCCAAGTGGATTTTGGAAGTTAAACATGAAGTTCTTGCAGATCTACTAGTGCTCAGTCTTGGTGTAGTATTACCTTCCAAAGACTGTGGTGTACAAAGTATGTTTATTTGGTTGTTTATAAAGAAGTCTGGGATCCATCCGGGTAACAACACTACCCACATATAAAGTCATTATCTCCAGAGCTTCCTATGAAAATCTTGATATTTACCACCCACTGGCATTTACATTTAGTACAGTATTTGCAGTGTAACCTGACACTTAGAATAGGAAAAGTCAATTTAACAGCCTGGAGCAATAAATATTAAAATGTGAGTTTTCATTTACACAGAAATCCTGGTATCTTTCTAGAATATTGTGAAAAGGACATGGTGTGAACATCCCAGGATTTCTCTGACACTTATCTCATTGTGTTAGATTAATTTGTTCTTTTTCAGGATACAGTGAGCTTTGTGGATGTAATTTCTCTTTCACTTTGTAACAGCTGACCAGGAAACCAAAATCTTGGTGACTAGAAGCTAATTACAATTTTTTGTTTCTCCTTTGCTTGGAACAGGTGCCTATTCCCTGTCTATTCGAGACTGGGATGATATGAAAGGAGATCATGTCAAACATTATAAGATTCGTAAACTTGACAATGGTGGATATTATATCACAACTCGGGCACAATTTGAAACTCTTCAGCAGCTGGTTCAGCATTACTCAGGTAATTTTTCAGATAATACATGGCACTCAGAAGTATTTTAAAACAAAAGTGTTTGCTCCTGAGCTGATGTATGTGTAAGATGCCCTAAAGAGTCATTTGATCTATGACTCTGCTTGTTATAATGCATCTTCTGTTATCCCTTTCCCATTAGAGTTATAAATGTCTTTGAGTGCCGTTCACAGGATACAGCAGCAGAGCTTTTAAAACCTAACACTTTACTGTGCTAAAGGTTTTGCCAGCTCTCCCTCCTAAGCAAACAGAATTACTGAATTTGACTTGCACATCTCCAAGCATGAATTCCTTGTGAATAAGTGAGTGCTAATATGTGCCATTTTGCAGCACACTATTGCTAATAAAGCAAATAGGAATTGCATTGTGGAATTCAGTCACCTAAAATAACGTCCAAAAGGTTTGCATATATTAGATACATCATATATATTTTCACACTGGATTTTTGTTCTATGTGCAAAGTATAAACATACAATTTATGTTAAATAAGTAAGGTGATATGTTTCTTTGTGCACACTGTTTGTGTCCAACCACCAAACTCTTTATTATTCCTGTGAATAAAGTGTGGCATGCACTATTCCACCCAAAAGTACATCCTGTTGTCACTGGCAATTGGTGTACAACAAATGCAACTTCAAAGCCCCACAAACCACTGCATAGGACAGCTGGTTCTTACACAGAAGGTTGCCATGCTTCTCAGCATGGTCATTTTTTAAGCAGAAATTTGTATTTTGAATTATTTGCTCTTTGGGGTTTTTTGTCCCTTTACTTTAGCTTTACATATTATTAACAGATTACCCCAAATGCTTGCTGCTCAAAAGCTTTTCATAGTTTTTTCTTGGGAAGTCAACTTCTCTGTGGGGCATTTTTTCTGTATCCTTTGTATTCTGTCTGCTGTATTCTTATGCTATTCATACTAGACATCTGGCTGTCTTCTCCACCCAATTCCTGATGGGTGTATGCTGCCAGGGAGAATTTCTAGTTGTTTCTGATGACTCTACTTCAAGCTAAATGAGGTATAAGAACTCACATATAAGGAAGATAATTTACAACCTCACTGTACCAGTTGGTAAATGTCAGATTTTAGTTTCCTGTGGTCAGCTTATTTGGGTGGTATTATTTTCCATGCACAGATGCAGAAACAAATAGATCTGGAAACAGCCATTTCTGTGCAATGTGGAGGCATAATCAGTAAGATCCAGGCAGGGTAGCTCTGGAGGCATGGTACAGCACTCCGGAGGTTTTCCCTGCGGTTTCCAGGACCCAGGTGAACACAGGAGCCCTCATTCCATCCCAGCCCCAGCTGACTCAAACCATGATGGCTCCCTATCCCATGATAGCTGCCTGCTCTGCACTCTGAATTCTGGGGGAGCCACAATACACAGTTGTGCTCGTGAGGTGGAGCTTGGTGTTGCCAGGAGCTTCAGTGCTTGCCCACCTTATCATGCTGAAACAACCTGCTCACCTGCATAGAAAGAAATTCTGCACAGAAGAATACAGATTATGTTTGAGTCTAAAGTGCAATTGCACTTCCCCACCTTGTTCTGCACTGCTGCACCTGCTTTAATTTGCAAGTCTCTGTGCAGGCTTTATATTGTAGCCTGCTTTGTGCAGCGTGGTATACTCCTCATCAATATGTGTGTATATGTATTTCATATGTATGTATATATCACTATTGATATATACTCTTTACTCTTGCCAAAATGTCTTGTGTGACTTCTGTCACAGTTCAGTTTCCTGTGAAGCTTTGCAAGAGGTAATATCATGAACCTGCCTCAAAAAATGTAGGACTGGCTGCATATGCTAAGGAAGGTTTGCTCTAGAAAGAATGTCAGATTTGTGTGATACCTTTTCACAGGGCAGAATACAGAAAATGCCTTTTCCCAGGCTACAAAAAGTCCACCAAATTTCCATGGCTGTGGTTTTTCAGGAAAAGAAGTAATTCATATTCTCCGTGTTTCTTTTACTCAGCACAGAAACAACTCAGCTTGTAATTGACAGATGATTTTTTAAAAGCTATAGTGTACCATAGTATACCAGTCACTCAAGAGGTTATCTTAGTGCAGCACCGTGGGAGGAGGGAAATCCTGAGTCCTCAAGAGAAACCAATGGCGGTCACCTTCCATTTCAGGCTGTGCAGAGACTAAAATATTTCCTGTTCTGTCTCAAATGAATATGTTTCAGTGTTCAATTCCTAATCTTCCAGGATGCTTTGTGGTATGCAACTAACAGCTGTTGTGAGTAGCATTGTTTTTATGCTTACTGTATTTGTTTCATGTCACACTTTTTTTTCTTTCCTCTCCTTTGCTGTTGGCTTCACTTCTGGCTCCATCAGAGAGAGCTGCAGGTCTTTGCTGCCGCTTAGTAGTCCCCTGTCATAAAGGAATGCCAAGGCTTACTGATCTGTCTGTCAAAACCAAAGATGTCTGGGAAATTCCACGAGAATCCCTACAGTTGATCAAGAGACTGGGAAATGGGCAGTTTGGGGAAGTATGGATGGGTATGGAGCAAAATAATTACTCTAAAATAGCTCTCTGTGTGAGGATTACAAGATGGAAGGTGAAAATGTAGGACATTGCGACCCACAAGAAAAAAAAATTATAAAAGCTCAAACTGTTAGGAAAAATGTCCTTGGAATCATGTCTTTGACTTTGAAATTCTTTAATCTTCAACTTTCACTATAATTGATGGCAAAAGAAAACTGAAAATCCATGTTTCCTTGGAAGGTCTTGATTTTGACAAATTACCACTGTCTTAATAATAAATCAAGGCTCACACAGTAATCTCTTGGCTATACCAAGAAGCCTTTTTCTGCTAACAAAAGAAGTCCTTACCTCCACCATGCAAAAAACAGTGTTTGCAAGTGAACTTTAATGCAGCACTGAGAGACCCTCACCTTCCATCTTTCTCAATGCATGCATAATTTTGGATTATAAGTGTGTTTTTTTTATTAATTTCCTCTCCTATAGAGAAAGCTGATGGTTTGTGTTTTAACTTAACTGTGATTGCTACGAATAATACCCCACAAACTGTTGGATTGGCTAAAGATGCATGGGAAGTTGCACGTGATTCATTATTTCTGGAACAGAAGCTTGGTCAGGGGTGTTTCGCTGAAGTGTGGCGTGGTAAGGCAGAGAATATATTTTGCTTTGGATGGATCTTTTAAGGCCCTCTTGGCAGAAATAAACATTTCAAGTATAGATCTTAAAGCTAAAAGATCAGAATAGTATGAAATGTTAGTTTGTGTTGCCTGACACAGTCAAACGTAAATACAATAATCCATGGGAAGTTTCCTTTCACTTGCACACACACAGTGGTATGAGAGGTTAGGGCATTAAAATTCATTAAGTGCATTTGGTTTATTTGGGTGACTACACAATTGCTAGGTATTAAAATAGGAATGATGCTAAACCTGTAAGGCAGAATGGCTAACAAGAAATTAATCTGGTAAGTAGACATTTTTCTTTCCTCCTGTGTTGTAGCACCAATGGAATCAGACCCTGAAAATGTTTCCATCCACTCTCCCAGTTTTGAAAAAATGGCAAATATCAGCAAGCTGATATTGTCCAGCTAGCTTTCCCATGCATCCACTTCTTCAAGTCTCCTTGAAATTTGTAAATTTCTGCAGCAGAACCCAGTAACTCAATACAGAGACCAGGGACAACATAGGCAAAACTTGCCAGGCCCAGCTGAAGCCCCATTTTGAAGTCCAGAAATATTGACCTTTATCCAAATCCACTGACATTGTTTTCTGCACACTTGCCAGCTTAACTTAGCCATCATGGGCCTCATTCTTTTAGCTAGTATAAAACAATAGCAATTTACAATTTACATGAATCTTAGTATGGCTATAGCATAGAAACACAATATAGTGGCCATTTCAGGAGATGTGCCTCAATTTCTGTGCCAAATTGCATTCTGTATGGAATTTAAAATTATCAATTCAAGTAAAGAGACACTATATATTGTTTCTTCACAAAATGTTTGAGGGGGCAGTTTGACCACTCCTTTTGTTGCAGTGGCACAAAAATATGTGGGTTCTCCTGGGTTCTTGAAGCTGTTTCCCATTGCAGGACTACAAGGAGCACAGCAGCAAGTCTATGAGATTGACAGAATTTTTAGACTAGAAATACAGAATTGTATAGAATCTCACAGAATTACAGTTGACCTGCTGCAAAGAAAGCTGCCCACATTTCTATTGGCATTTCCAGATAATTGCAGTTTCTCCTTTTTGTTCTCCATCCTGAATGCATGCATGAGTTTGCAGGTGATGTTAATACTTAGTGGCCAGCTCTGTGTGCCGTAGATCTTAAACTGATACAAGAAGCTAGAGGAACAAATGTAAAAAAAAAAATTAAAAAATAAAAATAGCTATGAGAAATAAAGTGCCAAGTACCAGTACCAAGTATCTGTCAGAAATGCAAAAATTATTGTTACAATTATGAGATTATGTTTCTTAATGTATAGTAAAAAAATATGGTAACAGCCCTGAAGCATTACCAAATTGGAGTAGATTAACACAGTAAAAATTAATAAAAAACACATTAAGTAGTAACGACAATTGGGAGGAATTCAGAGGGAAGTCAGTGCTACTTTTCTATTAGAGAAATACACCAAAACAGAACAAGAAAATTTAAGAATTCAAACTAGAATCAGGGCTGAGAGGATAAGTTAATATTTTTGTTTGATTTCCCTTTTTTAAACTTGAGAAATTCATAAAAGTATTTAAAAATGGACTTGCTGAAAACACTTCATGGTAACAGACCAAGTCCTGGGATTTTTATTAAAACAGATAGTACACAATAAATCCTGTTAACACACAAAGTGAGATCCTATTTTATTAATGCCAGTCTGGTGCCCATGAAACTCTGGTTCTATTCCTGGGTCATATAATTTGTGGCACCTCTGCGAAGTGGCCGTGACTGATGGCACACTGCAGTCTGGAGCCTCAGTGACTGCAGACAAAACACTCTCCCTGTCACCCACCAGGAAGGATTTTGGCCACCCTGCTTGAAATTAGAGGCAAAAACCACATCCTTCCCAGCTTGCACAGGAGTGCCACTAGAGCAAAGTCCTGCTTCAGCTCTGGTTTGAAGGCCTGAGAGAAATTAAAGCTTCAGGAGTCCTCCTGAAGCGTGCTGGGGTAGCAGAGGTGGTAACTCAAGGCATTACTCCACTGACAGTACAGTGATACCAGGCACTGAACTGAACTGGCAGAAAGAAATCAAGACATAATGAAAACCAAACTTGCACTGCACACTTTTGACTAATATGTGCCTCAAGCCCCCCCAGACATCTGGGATTGCCCTTTAAAAGTGAGGAGCAGCACAGGAGCAGCAGCTCCTCCACTGCTCTCCTGCGATCTTCAGCCAGGCAAGGTGGACCTGGGACCTGAGCATTTGCACAGAAAAGGACCCATTTTATGGCTCATTTTATACTTTTGCAGTTTGCAAAACTCATTACAAATTATTTTGGCCTAACCAGTTCCCATGCAGCAGCTGAGCCCTGTTATTGTTCGTGTACTTCTAACAAAGACAAACTGGGTTACTTTACATATTACCTTTTCCCATGACACAGCTTTTGTGTACTTGGTGGGCTTTCTGCTATCCTCATGCTCAAGTGCAGAGGAGTAGCTTTTAATGTGATTAACTCCTGAAGTCATTTAGAATTGTTCTGCCTTATCACACAGCAGCTTCCTATCTAGAGATCACATTCAAAGCCACGTCAGCCCTGACTCTGGAGCAGGGTTCTGGCTAGTCTGGGCAAAGGACAACTAGAGGGCAGTAGGAAAGTGGTATTTCTGCCCATTTTCATTTTCCTTCCCACACAAAAAACAAAACAAAAAAAAAAAAACCAAAACAAAACCAAAAACCCCCACTGTTAACATAAATAGGTCTTCCACGTTTCCTTTCTTCCCAGTCCTCCTCCTCCCCCTTGCAAATACCCAAGTGAAGCCCCACCTCTTGCAGGATGCCCTGAGGCAGCCTTCCCCAGCTCTCTCCAGGTTCTTGTGCAGGCTTTTGGGTGTTCCAGAACATAATGGCTGAAAAGTGATGCAACTTGTCCATTTCAGTGCTAACCACAAGTAAAGAGCAAACTGAAATGGATAGGAACACCTCATTTTCTGTCAGCAGCTCCTGGGGATAAGGAGGGGAAGGAAAAAGGCACATTTCAGTTTGGAAACATACCTATGTTTGTAAAATGAAAGCAATTCAGGATTTTTTTTTCTCAGGAGTTTTTTTTATTTTTATTTTCATCTGACTCAGAACAAAACCAAAATGTTAAAATGCGTTGCAAATGAGAAGTTCTGGTTTAACCAGATTTGTTGCCCAAATCTGTGACTGGAGCTTTGTTGTTGTCTGTAGCAATTACTTGTTAGCGAGGCAATACACAAAGATGGGTTTCAGCAGTCCCACATTTCTTACTCAGAGAAGGTTTCTGTGGAGATCACTGGAAACATTGTCTGAGTAGGACAACGGCAACTGTGCCCCAGTGCCAACAGGAGTATTATTTTTCAGTGTAACAGAAAAAGACTAAAATATGAAGGAGTTGTGGGAGGAATATAACAATAAGGCAACATGGGAAACCAAAGTTTTTTAGAAGAACCTTATATTAAATGTCCTTGTTGTCTTTTTCCTTGCTTACATTAGGCCTAAGGCAGAAAAAGGACCAAAACATATTTAATCTAACTAAGTGTCTGTGCTTGTAGGTACGTGGAATGGAAATACTAAAGTGGCTATCAAGACCCTGAAGCCTGGCACCATGTCTCCAGAATCCTTCTTAGAGGAAGCCCAAATCATGAAGAAGCTAAAACATGACAAACTGGTCCAGCTTTATGCTGTGGTATCTGAAGAGCCTATCTATATTGTCACAGAGTACATGAGTAAAGGTGAAGCCAGAGCTGCTGTGCTCGATAGTATTTTTTCTTTATTGGTTCTCCTTGGGGATACAGAGGGAGGTGCAGCGGGGTGCATGTGAGGAAGGAGAGAGGGAACAGGAAATTAGGCTCACCTCTGGCTTCAGAAGAATGACTAATTCCACTATGAACTGGGCCCAAAACCTGATGTATAAAGAAAATCTGTACTAGCTGGGGGAAAGAGAAGTTGGTGCAGGCTAAGTGCTTCCAACTGCATCAGCATCTAAACTTCCCGGAGCAGTGATTTTCATTTTCTAGGTTTGATGATACTACATGCTTCTTCCCAAGATCCTAGCTTTTTCTGGCATCAGAGAGTTCTTAGGACATCTTCTTTCAGTGTTTACTTGTTGGCCTAGGATTTCTGTTTCTTCGTTTAGCCAATCCTGAATCTTGTCACTGCACTTTGTTCTCAGTCACACTTCACTTTCAGTCCATTCCATTATCATCTTAATACATGATTTGCACATTTTTCTTTCCCTCCTCTTTTTCCTTCACTTTCCCCTTCTCCCTTGTCTCTTCTTTAAGCTACTTTCCTGGTAACAGTGTAGTAAAATGAGAAAAAGAAAACTTTTTGCTCCATCAGATCTCCAGCAGGGGTGCTGAGAGCAGAGCAAAAAATCTGCTTGTTTTGGAAAAGCAAATGAACCAAATAGGAAACATGAGTTCTCACAGGGAAGTTTCATTGTACGTTGGAGGATACACTCTGAAATTTTAAGTGCATTCTTTCAGTCTATTTGGAGTTGACTTTTATTTTCCTGGCAGGTGCTTGCCCACCTCCCTCCTCAGAGGCATCCAAGCCCTGACTAACTCACACTTTAATCATATGTCTCAATGACAAGCGTATTCTTTTTCCCTTTAAAAATAAAGACTTTTCAAAACCCTTCTGAAGCATGGGGTTTATTTTGGCTTACTTTACTGGTTTGTACTGTAACATTTTACATCTTTGGATCTCAGCTTGAGGCTGACGATTTATCAAGGGAGAAACGCTTAATCATCTGTCTTTTTCCTTTATTTATGAAACCAATTCTCTGACCTTATTTAAAGGAGACTGCTACTCTTCTCTGTTCAGGGACAAGATCAGGACAGAAGCTATAACATCTTAGGCTCTTTTTTTTAAAGCAACAGGGTACTTTCTTGTTTTCCCTTGCACAGGAAAGCAATGTTCTTATAACTTTTGCTAAAGCTGCTTTCATTTCATGTCTTCTTTGTCGTCTAAAATTAATGGTTCTTGCTGTATTTAGTTCTGGGTTACCTAGAGGGGGACCACTACTGATTTCTAAGGAAAAATAGCCTTTGCTGATGCTATCCCCCTTGGGCTCACCAGGCTCTGGGCTGACCTTTCTTTTGGAGCAGGTTGAGCTGGAATCTGGCTGCTTCCATAACTTGTGTGGCTTGGAACTGAGCTGCTGCTCTGCAGTTAACTGAGGCCTTTAGAGAGCAGCAGGTATGTAGTTTTAAAGAGCACTGGAAAAGTTAAGAAAGATCAACTTTCTCAGTAATGGTCAGGAAAAATTAAAACAATCCTATTTCCTTTCCCTGCAACTCTCATACTAGTGGCACATTCTTCTGCAAGCCAACTTAAAGACTGAAGCAAGTACAATAGGAGAATTTGGAGACATTATGGGGTTATTTGAAACTGTCCCTTGAACTTGAAACATTGCTGTCTTCAATATTGCACAAATTGCTGCACCTCCATTCTGATGAGTTGTTTTCCTAACACCTCTCTACTGTGTCAACTCTGCCTTCACAGGGAGTTTGCTAGATTTCCTAAAGGATGGAGAAGGAAGAGCTTTGAAGCTCCCCAACTTGGTGGACATGGCGGCCCAGGTCTGTCCTCAGAGTACTGAGCACTGGGGTGTGTGTTCTGTGGCCCACGTGTGTACTGAGTGTGTTGACATGCGTGGTTTGTCTGTCCTGCTGCTCGCAGGTGGCCGCGGGAATGGCGTACATCGAGCGGATGAACTACATCCACAGGGATCTGCGGTCTGCAAACATCCTGGTGGGCAACGGCCTAATATGCAAGATTGCCGACTTTGGATTGGCAAGACTGATTGAAGACAATGAGTATACAGCCAGACAAGGTAAATGCAGCAGCAGGCGTAGCACTGGGTGTTGTTCTTGTCACAGGGAAACAGTGGAACATGGTTTTGAAAAGCTGTCTCCCCTGTGCTTTGGGGCTGCTTTCAGTAAATCCTGAACTCATATTAACTCCTAGTCAGAAGTTCACTGCTGAATGCATGTCCTAAAGAGAAGGTCTTATTTCGTTGTCTTTTCTTTGAAAACCAAAATGAAACAAAGGTGATGAGTGACAACACAGGTGGAAATGACAGCAAAGACAGGATCTTCATGGTGCCATAGCAAAGAAGATATTTTACTTACTGTTTATGAGAGTCTGAATGTGGTAATCCAGAAAAATTTGTGTAGGGTATTTCATTTGTAGTGTGCCTTCTAGTATTTACTAACCACTATTATCACTCCTGTACTATTCTTACTTTCTTTACTTCAAACAGGTCAAAGAGTTGTGCCTCTGTGCAATGGAACTGCCTCTCTGAGCACTATATTTTCTTTCTTTCTTTCTTTCTTTTTTCTTAAAAAGTTGTTTTAATAGAAACGCCATTTTCCAGTGCTACACAGGGTGCTGGGCACAGACAACCACTGATACGCTATAGAAATGTATCAAAGAGTTTTGTTGCTTTTTTCTAAAAAGCATGTGTGTTCAAACTGAGCCATGTCACAGACTCTTTTTAGTTATTCTTTACAAGTCATGCTTAGTTGTCAGATGTTGGTCCAAGCTGCAGAGCTACAGTTTTGTTCTCTTTCTGCCAGCAGTACTTTGGTAGTGCTTGCTCAATATGTGTTGGTAAACACGACTCCATCCTTTCAGTGCCAAAGCCCAGGAGGATCACATTAAACCCTGTTGTACATCACCAAAAAGCCCAGGCCTGCTAAGTACTTCATAACCTGCATTTACTCCCTCCTCTTGTGAGTTTCTTCTCTTGAGCAAAGTCCCTGTTTCAGCATGGACCCTGTCATTAATTCTTAGGAAACAGCTGACCTCCTTCTGGAACTTTTCCTCTAAGTGTTGACAGAAGGAGCCAGAGAGTTTCCAGCATGCCTTGCCCTGGCCTGGGAGCAGCAGCAGCTTTCAAGCTGTTCTCACCCCTCTGAACTGCTGTCAGCAGTACCCAGTCACAGGGATGTGGACCACAGGCTGCATCCACCCTAAAAGGTGCTTTCTTCACAGTCAGACAGCAAGGCCTGATTATTTTGGTGGGGTCCCTGAAGAACCCATGACAGATACTAATGCAGAGCCTTAACTACTATTGATTTCAGCCTGAGAGTGGGAATTGCTTCTTGTTAGAAAAAAACAGGCTTGTGTCATTCTCTCTAGAGCAATAAGAGTGTCTGGAGAGGCTCTGGTAGACAGAAAGCTGCCTGCTTGCTGTTCCCCTGTGTAAAACAAGAAAAGTTTTCCCTGAAAAAGGCAGGCAGATCCAGTCTGCAAAATGGCTTTGAAAGAGTGTCCTACATTATCTCCATTTCTGCCTGGTCTGCTGCCATGTCTTTTGTTCCCTTTGGAAACCACCCAATGTATAGTTTTACATGACTGATTATTTGTTTTCATAGACAAGTATGTGACCTACTTCTGGCCAAATCTCTTCAGGCTCCTGATCCCTAGGAAATCCTACGATGACCTGTTTGCCTACCAGTTTAAAACTCTCAGAATAGTTTTGCCCTCTTCACGTGTTAAAAAAGCTGTGAAGACTGCCTGACTGATATTGAGGAGAAGTTTAGATTTCTAAATAAAAATCACTGGATTTGGGGTAGAGAAACTTTAAAAAAAAGTACAACACCAGACCTGGCAGGGAGATGGAGCATAGCTGTGGGTATCTCCTGCCCTTTTTTCATGGCAGAAATCACTTGTACTGACAAAAAAGTGTCTGGGAAGGGAAAATTAGTTTGGCTTTTAAAGTGCATTGCTGATGATCTGGAGATCTGAGTCATGTTTGCCTGGCTTCATCTCCTGGTGCCAGTATGGAGAAGTCACCCATCCTTCCCATGCTTGGGGCCAGTGGACAATATTTCCTTCCCCTGACCTCCAAGTCAGGCTGAAGTCCTTCAGAGCTACAGAATTCCTCAAAAGAGAGACCCAAAGAGCTCTAACCACAGGCATCATGTAGAAAGGTTTTCTTACTTTCATTAATATTTTTTGTCCCTTTCTTAAGAAGTAGGAAAGGGTGCTTTTTTTGACCGAGTTGCACACACTCAATTTACATTTCATTGCAATTAGCCTGGCTTACAAGCCAAGGTGAAATTAAGACCTTTAGTTTATTGAGGGAGAAACATGGTTTCTAATGCACCAATGGATTTTTTTTTTTCCAACTGGAATTCAGTTCTGGCTTGTTTAGTTAAGCTTCAGTTTGAGCAATACTTGTTGGAGACCACAGTATCAGGAGGAAATGGTTGCCTCCGCTTGTTTCCCATGACCTATTACTTCAGCCTCCAAGGGGATGCATCTGGGGACTGCTCTATTTATCTAGCAGACTACTGCTTCAGTGGGAATTTTGACACAGGAGGAAAGCTTGGCCAGCAGAGGGGAGGGGAATAGGGAGTGCTGCAGACTGGCAGCTCCTGTGGGAGAAAGGAAATGTTTTTCCTTGCAAAATCTGAAGATTAAAGTCTCTGGTCACTCTCCTCAGCAGTCATGCTTCTTTTGGCTTAAGTGTGTTAGTACAGAGCTCATTGTTGGCGTGGGGAAGAGGTGGTTTTCTCCAGCTTCGCTTGATCTCCTGCTCCCTTCCCCCACTGTCACTTTTGTCTCTGATTAAATATTTTGAAAGGAAACAGATGGGGATGCTTTGAGCCCCAGCGGGCCAGAGTGCAGGATTCCTGAACCTGTGTGGGTATTACTTAGCCTGGTGGTAATGTTTTACTGACCGGTTTATTTTCTTTTGGGTTTGAACAAAGGAGGCCTGACTGCTCCTGATTTATGAGAGGTAAATAAAAAGCAGTTCGTTGTCTGCACTGCCATTTCTCAGCAACTGTCGGGAAGGAAAGAGATGGTCATGCCACTAATGATTTAATGTGTGTGACTAGCAGCTATACACTGCCATTAAATAATACACCAAAAAAATAGTTCTTGGCTTGTAATGAGCATTTGGCTCCTCTTGTTTTTAGAGGAAGTGAGTAATCAAAAGGGAAAAACATGCCTGTTTAGAGTGACGCCCATTTCAAAGGCTATACTGTGGGACTCTATTGCAGCCTGTCCTATTCCTTCTTTTGGCTGTTGCTGTTGCAACATCTTCCCCACACATGTAGTGTCAGCCCTGGAGTCTTGCTTTCTTCCATTGTGTCAGCCCTGTAAGGTAAGACTTAAAACTCCTGGTATCCTACAAGACAAAGAGAAACTTCCCATCACCTCCAGCAAAGGATTTCCCACACAGTTCTGCTATCCTTACACTGATATGGTTCACAGTTATGTGGAGTTTTTGGCCGAGCACATGGCAATTTTGTGGAGAGTGCCAGTGCTTCACAGAGTCACTGGGTTAGAGTTGTTACTATTCTAAGCAGCAGCAGCTGATACAAATTTAACATGTTCTTAATAAAAAAAAAAAAGTGCAGAGTTATTTTCCAGGCCATGTTTCTACTGCACACACTAGCAGCACTTGCAGTAGTGCCACTCTAAGCACACATGAAACAATAAGGATCTTTCTGATGCCTTCCAGACAAAGTCAGAGCTATTTTGGGAGCTCTAGTATGTGTTTGTAAACTCTCAGATCATTTTTGCCTCCTTAACACTTAGAAGTAACTCCTTCCTGCCCTGCTTAAAATCAAGTGATGCTTCTTAGTTTGATTTCCTAGAAAGAGGCAGGGATTTTCCCCCCACCTCCCTCCAGGCTCTCTGCAGTCCCTTTGTAGGGACTTGTTCTCCAGCTGATCAGGCCTGGTTTGTTTGTGACTGACTGTGCTGCAGGCTGTAGCATCCAGGCCTGTGTTCTCGCTCTTCACCTGCCGTTCCCTGAGCTGGCCCAGGAGCAGACAGCAGGAAGGACTCCTGGTTCCCAGCCAGCGGGGTCCCAGGGGATCCCCAATGCCCTCCTGCAGAGCTGCCGTCCGCCCTGCGAGAGGGAGCACGGCAGGTCAAGGGGAAGGGCGAGGGCAAGGGGGGCTACAGGCAGAGAGCCAGAGGGGTGTTCAGACCCCAGTCCTGCCCCTCGCCCCCCACTTCCTGGGGAGGGGTCCGCCTGCAGAGCCTGCTCCTCAGCGCTGATGTTTGCCAGGCTTGTCCTTTCATGTTCGTTCCCACAGCACAAAAAATGTAATTGCACGGTCCCTCCCACACGGCTCTCATCAGTGCCTGCCGGGGCTGACTCGTTTCCTGTTTCGTGCTTACTTCAGCACTTCGTTCTTACCTTTTGCAGCTTTCCCTTTCCAGCCCCAGAAGCAATTCAGTGCCGCACTGTATTCCCTGATCGCTAACCCAAGAGTCCCCGAGTTTTTGGGTCTTAGAGCTTGGAGTCCTCCACTGGGTTTGGTTTTAAGGTACAAGAGGTAGCAGCTTTGTAGCATTTCCAGAAACAAGATCATTATCAAGCTGGCAGTGGCTCTGGGGCATGAATTTCAGAGGTTTCTACTTCATCAAGAATTAGGTCTGAAAAGAAACCAAAGCTCTGAGGGATTTTCGCTTGCCTCAGAAGAAACCATGCTGAGAGTTGTATCTCAAGGTCACTCAATCATCCCAGCCCCCTCTGCTCCTTCTCATCACATGACCTGCTTATAGCCAGCAACGAATTAAAGCAGGGCCGTGGATTGATTTTTCCCAGTGAAATCCTCCTGGGAGATAACCTGTGTGAATGCCTGGGCAGAGCCAGGGAGAGGTCCCCAGAATAGGGCTGAGCCTCACAAAAGTCCTCACTGGCTTGGGGCTTGCTGCTCTAACCATAAATTTTATCAGCAGCTGGTTTCATGTGGTTACAAGCAGTGCAGAAACCCAAAAAAGGCTTTCCCCAGGCTGCAACGTTTCAAAAAAAGGGAGACTGAGATAAAAGCTACAGATTAGTACCTTGTTTTGGGACAAAGACAGATTATCCTGACCTGATAAATGCAGTGTGCTGTTGGTGTTCTGATTCATGGGGTTACTGATTTGCTGGTTTGTAATAAAACAGGTTCCAGCGACAAAAAGAGAGAAATCCCTCCCCCACTGATGCAAAATCTGCCTTCTGAGAAGGAGACGGGTTGCCTTGTCAGCTGGGGTAATTTGGCTTATCAGATTTATTAACATGCTTGTCAGTAATACACGCTTTATCTGATGCTGTAATTTGTTTGCAGCACAAAGTCAGTTTGTTTAATAAGCTGCTGAGGCCTGGGCAGAGAGAGGCGATGGGTTTTTTAATCAGTGTGTTGGGAAGGGAGTAAGCACAGGAGCTCTGTGTCTGTCAGGAACCACACACAGCATCCGGCCTGAGCTAACACTCCATGCAGTTACAGCAAGCAGGAGGCTTCAGGGCAATGCTCAACACATTTGGGAATTTTTGTGCTTTCACAGCAGTACACTGCCTATATCTCCAATCCAGGCACTGAGTGAGAGGCAGCACCTTGGAGGGATCCCTGTTAGACAAACACACACCCCCCATTCACACACAAGCTGTGTGTGATCTCCTTGTGTTATAGCAATGCGTGTGTTGTACCTGCAGGTGACCAGCCTGGTGTGTTCTCCCTGGTCTCTGCTCTCCCTTCACTGACAGCTCTGCCGTACTGGACTGCAGCCTCTCTTGGACCATCTAGCCTCCAGCATGTGTTGCAGGGCTAGAAAACCATGAGGCAGGGCTCTGCTAGCAAGCTCTCTGCCAACCTTGCATTTTTCTCCTCCCTATCTACCACTCCAAATCTGTCATCTATCAGGAAATACTGCACAAACTGCAGAACGTGATTTTTTATATTAGTTGCTTTAGAGAGAGAATCATCCACAGCAGGGGCAACAAAGAGAAGTAATAAATAGCTGTCCTGTCATTGGAAAATCCTCAACACAGACCATTTGTCTTTCCAGCAGTGCTCATCACACCCCAGTGAGGATTGTACTGCTCCAGCTCTCAGGAAAAGGGATGTCCTGGCATTGATCCCCTTTCTCAGGCACTTACCTTGCCTCTCATTTTCCGGTGTTTGACAACACACCGCATGCTCAGCTCCCAGTGACACACTGGCAGTAGGCTGAGGAAGACAAAAATACTGGAGGAGTTGGCCACAAAAGAGTCTGAAGAGATTTCCTTCCTCCAAAGATGAGTTGTAGGTGGTTGCTGCCTTTGGATCTGAGTATGAAGCACAAGGGAATTAGAGCAGATTTGGCTAAGTTTCTCAGAAAAACACAGCTGATGAAAGAAAGAGAAAATTGTTGAATAAAATGTGTGCAACATGTGAACAATCAGACCTCCCTGCATGGCCATCTCACACCATACCAGCTAATGTCCGAGGCTTCAGGCTCCTGGCCAGCCTGGAGCTGTTCCTTGGTTCAGCTGGCACGGGGTGTGTGTACTGCCTGGGCTGCACGTAGGACAGAGCAGAGGGACATTGGCTGCCTGCACAGGCCCATCTAAAGGCATGCACTGCAGGCCTGGGCAACCTGACCACCAGACACATGCAGCTTGCAGTTTTTCCAGGGATTGCCATGGACTGTACAGCCCCAGGATCTCTCAGCAGCTGGAGCAGCCAGTTGCCAGCCCCACTGGATGCTGGTACTGCTGAAGCAGGGCCAGATTCCAGGACAGAGGCTCAAGTGATGGCAGCTTCTGCTGCAAAGGACTCACACATCACAGCCAAGGCAAAAAGAGAAGATGAAGTTGTGCAAATTTTGAGTCTTGTAAACTAAGATTGGTCACACAAAGAAGTGTAAGTGAAGGAGATTGAGATCAAAGCCAAGCACCCAAATTTTAGTTTCTGCCTACATATCAACCAATGAAAATACATAAGAGACAGAATTTAAAAAGCAAACAGGCATCCAAATGTCCTCCAGTACCTTTGCAAAACCAGTGATGTGCTGTTGCTGAACTAGACTTCAGTTCCTGACTTCAGGCATTAGGCAAACTGAAGCTTTCTCTTGCATCTTTTTCATCCTTTAGCAGGACATTTTCAAATCATTTAGCAGGGCTTACTAGAGCAACTCAGTACTCCCTAGGAAAAAAAATGTATTTGTACTAGAGTACTAGTCTTTCTTAGGATTATTTACATGTAGAATAGAAAAAAATTTTAGCACATCAAAGTTTTACTAAGTAAGCAGATGAGAATTACCATGTTAATTTTTTACTCCAAGTCACACCAGATTGGGGTGTATGGCAGAAGATGCAGGACATTGGGCCCTGGATGTGATGGCAGAAGAGTGCCAGTAGGAAACTCTAAACAATGCCATAAGTTCACTCCATGAGGGCAATTTGTCCACATTGTTATGCTTTGACCCTCCTCCTGAAAGCGAAGGGAACTTTTATGAGAGGGTGTTGTGAAGTCGAAGTCAGTCTGTTTCCAAATTCAGGAGTGTTTGTCACTAGGGATCAGCAATAAGCAATGCAGCTCTTTTGCCTGTATGTTAATACAAGGCACCAGGGAAATGTCTGCATATTTTTTTATATGTACTATGAGTTAATTATTACCACAAGACTTTTCTTTTAAGTCATACTGAAAATATTTTCCCTAAGAAAACAGTCAATGATTGGAAAAGCAAATAAATCAGTGTTTAAAGGCTTGTTATCTTACTATCCTTACTGCAACTGGCTCCTGCAAACTCTGATGATGGATGAGCACATTAGAACTGCACGTATTTAAGGCACTACAGGCTTTTCAGTGCCAGGAGCTTAAAGTACACTGTCAAGTTATAAATCACAGGCCAAAGTTGTGCCTTGACATCAAGCACTCCAAGCAACTCAAATGGCAGTATTATTTTAAAGTCCTTGTGTGTTTCTCATGAAATATTGCATTTGCTTTTAATTTTTGTTTGCTCCATGTTTATTTGTTTGCATTTTGCTCAGCTTGAGCAGGTGAACTGGGAGGTACATATCCAGTATATTTCAGTTCAGCTTATACATGCTAACTGTGTTTGATTTACAAATATTTAAAACGCTTTGGGAGAAATCATTTCTATTATATTTGGCTTATTTGTTTTTAAAAATGGGTGGGGTTTTTTTTCATTTTATAAAACTTCAAACTTGAGTTAAAATGTCTTATCCTTCTCTTGGGATGTGAAACAAACTGACCCCTTTCCTGCTTAGTCTTTCCTTATGCTCTACACGTTTTGCCCACCTGGCTTCTCTGACTGTTCTTGTGGAGCTGTTGGTTAACACTTGCCTGCAGCTCCTTCCACCTGCACGTGTTGCAGAACACAAGTCACCTGTGACCTGGTGCTTTGGTTCTGTCTCTGTTCTGGTTAAGACTCCTGTATTCTCTTTCAGGTGCAAAATTTCCCATTAAATGGACTGCGCCAGAAGCAGCACTGTATGGAAGGTTCACAATAAAGTCAGATGTGTGGTCTTTTGGGATCCTACTGACAGAGCTGGTAACAAAAGGGAGAGTGCCATACCCAGGTAAGAAGAATGTCCTGCTTCACCTGGAAAAAAGTGTGGGAATGGGCCATGCGTTTAAGCTGGAAGATTTGTTTGTATTCACTGAGCTCAAAGGAGAATGGCTATAATGTGTAAGTTTTGTGTGTGCTTGAAAACAGTTCTGATTCAAAGCTGCTTTGTGATGGTAATGATAAAAATGACAAGGGGACAATTCAACGTACTCATTTCTACTGTTTCCATCGTGCCCAATTCAATTAATATAGTTTGTAGACAACTAATGAAAGCAGTGTAAAATTATTATATTCTGGAGCAAATAGCTCTCCACTGTATTGCATGTACTTTAAGATACCAACAGTTAAATTCCCACAGAGGCCTCACTCGGTTTATTCTGTCAGTCTGGTTCACTGCAAGGTTTGATGACTGTCTGAATGTCTGGTACTATCAAATCTCTTTTTCATAAACTCTTAAATTTCAATCCTTGCTTTTGAGATGGATAGGAAGGGAAGAAAATAGTTCTGTAATATGCAGACCAGAGCTCATGGCAGGGTCACAGCAGGGCCAGATTCTCTGCATGGGGGAACTGGAGGCCCCATAGCTCTTTGTTGAAACCCTGCCAAGTGTCCAATGGATTAAGATTTGTAGGAGGGGGCGATTGAATCTGCCTATGCAGAAAGAGCTTTTAATTCTTGCTGCCCCCCCTGAAGATTGTAGGCATTCAGGTGAAGAGGAAAGGGGTGAAGTGAAAGCCATGCATTACATGGAAAAGAATTTAATCCCCTCTTTTTCTCATCAGCACAAATATTAACAACAGGGGATGCCCTGCATTTTGAGACACATCTAGCTGCATTTCTAGTCTTTTTATTTAAAAAAAAAAAATTATCTAAATACTTAACAGTCTGGCTGTGGGCACTGCAGCTGATTTAATGGAAAGTGGCCTACAGCAGTTTCAGTGTTCCAATCTGTGCTGTGATCAAGCAGTCAGATCCATATATCAAACTGAGCAGCAGAAGCATCAAGGTGGAGTTCAGTTTATTCTGTGGTGTCTCACACCACTTCAGAAGATTGAACTCAGCAAAACTCATCTTCCAGACTTTTACCAGGAATTTCAAGTTTGCTAGCACCTAGCAGCCAGTAGCTGGTATTTGAGAAGAGAATATGGGGACTGGAAGGCATCTCATGATCAGCAGGGGACTTTGACAGGATTAACAGGGAGCAGCTTAGCAAAGGTGTGGCTGTGACAACTGAATGAGGTAGCAGAAAATATAATGGTGTGTTTCTGTGGAATGGATGATGCCCTCTGCCCAGCACTTCCCCATGTGGGGTGTTGCCTCCAGTCAGAGCAGCTGTGTCACCAGTCAGCACAAAGGTCTTTCTGCCATAAGGATTCCTGGTAGTGGTGTGATTTCTGCAGGTTTATTGAGGTTCTAAGCAGACATGGCATGCTGTGCAAAGGTCAAAGACAGAAAAAAGATGTATAAGCTTTAGTTGATGCGGTGTTGCTCCCAGAGGGTGAGCAATGTTCCTGACTGGGCTGCAGGAATTCTTTAGTCAGTGCCAGCAGAGTGGGTGCATGGGGGCTGTCACCAGCCAGGGCAGAGTTAAGGTGAAAATACCATTCCATGCAAAACCAGCCATTTAAGCCCTCTGTTTACTCACAAGTCTGTAACTGAACACAGGGTTGGCCATGGCTTCAGAGGATGTCTGCACTTCATAAGTGTGTCTTTCCCTCACCAAAGGAGAAGGAGTCCACAGGATGTGTATTTAAGTGCTTGCAATATATAACTTCTTGTGGGAGCCATGACAGTAATCTCAGGCATGGGCTGTGTCCTGAAATTCTGGACAGTTTTATTACGTGGCAGCCTGAGCACATCAAAGACAACCAGCAGGATCTCTTCTCTTTCAGCACCGTCCTACCCCTTCATCCCTCACTACATAAAGCCCTCACATGCCGAAAGTCCTTCTGGCTCACTCTCCTCCACCTGTGCTAGGAAGACACCGAGTAGCTGGGAGCAATTTTTTGTGTGTTACATATCATTAAATCAGAAATTTTCTGGATAGTCATGTGCTGCCTTGGTTAAACCCTGCCCAGGCTCTATGCCAGGGCCAGTCCTTCCCATCAGGACTCCCCCATTGCTCGTCCAGGAGATCTTAACCATTCTCATGGTCAGCATCACTCTCCTCTGCCAGTTTTACACAAGGGCAGCCTGGATCTTACATCTAAATGTCCAAAGTCTGTACAGATTTCAGTCCAGTCTCATTTCCCTGACCATAAATGGGAAAGTTTTTATAGGCTGAGGCATCAGTGGAGGGGAACTGGGGCCTTCTCAGGAGGATCTGTCTTTGCAAGTGGATTGAAAAGAGAGCTCAGACTTCCCAAGGTGACAAAGGCCTCCTGACTCTCTTTTCCCCTGACATAGAAATGATCAGCTATCTCCTGCTTCATGCTGTGAAGAGGAAGGACCTTGTCAAGGACAAAGTTTCATGAATACCTATCCCTGTCTGAGATAGGGAGTAGGGTTCAGATGCACCTGCAGGGCTTTTCTTGCCATTATGGCATGGGTTGCACAAGGAGGAAAAATGGGATTTCTATCACCCTGAGAGGCAAGACTCAGCCCTCTTCACCCAAGCAGACAACACGTAGGTGAGAGAATGCAGTCTGTTGGCACTGCCAGCACTTTGGTACCCAAGATGTGACACTGAAAAGTGTCAGCCTTGAAACAAAGAGGGTCATGGCGCTGTCTGTCTGCTGTAATATCCAGTTTCTGAGATAGTTGTGGGCGTGTTGTCCTGATGTTCCTGCTTACAGCTTATAGCACGCTGGGGGAAGTGGAGAGAGGCCCTCAGGGAAAGGGATTGCTCTCTTGCTTGACAAGCTCTTAGTGCCTGGAGAGCTGATTTATAGCACACACTGTACTGGGGTGATACCCATGTCTGCAGGACACCATACCTCGAGCCTGAACCGGGCATTGTTTTAAGCTTGTGTAGGAGGAGGGAGAAGCACAATGAGTAGGACAGAGGGGGAAGGCAGGCAGCTTACAGCAGAGAAACAGACTGGGTGGGACAGAACTTGGCGGTTTTTGTCCTAGAGATTTCAACTAGTTCCTGTCCTGATGTCCCATTTTGGAAGAGAGACTGGTGCAGTTGTGAGGTACATGAGCAGAAAGATTTTGCTGGTGGAGATAAAGATCAGTCTAGAGTTCATAATAAAGCCTTGCCCCAAACCCTATAGCTCCCAGAAGCAAGACCAACTTTTTGGATGGTGTCCTCATGTTCATACTTCAGCCAAGCCTGTTTCTCTGTCAGTGATCATAATGGGCCACTATGATAACTCATTTATGCCCTTTTTTTATGCTTTCTAATCCTTTTCACAAGGCAACAGATAAAAATAAGCAACTTTGACAGCCTTTCACACAGAGGTTCTATTTCCACTGTTATAGTGGAGAAATGAAAAATAGACAGGGCCAGAGGAGGAGCCAAGTTTAAGAAATAGTCTGTTTAGTGGATCTTTTTCAGTGTCAGTTTCTTTTCTCTTTATCAAATGCCCTTCCCTAGCAGTGGTTGGAGATTTTGTGGGTTTTTAACATGCTACCTTTGGGACAGGCAAAAATCTCAGCCACACCGAACAAGCACCTCTGACCTTGACCCTTCTGCTTTCTGCTGCAGTTGCCATGTCAAGAGCATTTTCACTTTAACTCTAGTGTGGCAGCCACCGTGATGCTACTCACATTGCTGCCTCTGGCCAGGCAGGGCTTTGAGTCTGGGCTCCAAGCAGTCCTGCAGCCTTTGGGCAGCTGTATTCAGCCTCCTCATCCCTGGGGGAAGCTGGGCCACGCGTGCCAGAGAGCACGTGGTACCCAAGCCTGGGGCCAAGCATGTAACAGTGAGCCAGCATAGGTAGGTGGGTGTAACATCATCGTGGATGGTAAATAGGAGGTTAAGAAAGATGTGTATTCAACACATAAGATAGATGAGGTCAAGTAGGTTTATGTGTAAGCAAGGAAGCTCTGCTCACAAATGCTGTAGCTCAAGGTTGCATCTCTTCATCTGTTATACCAAGCAAATAATAACTTATTTTAAAAAACAAAACCAAAGCAAAAAAACAGATATTGATAGTCTAGCTTTGAGGATGAAGAGATATTGGGGGTTTTCAGGCTTTAATTTCTAAGGGAAGTGGCATGACTTCCAGAGTTTTAAAACTTGTTCCTCCTTTTCCACAGAATTTACTTGGTTTGCATTGCACTCAGTAAGAATAGCATTCAGAAGTTGTCTTCCCTTAGGAGCAGCTTTGCTGTTCCCTTCCATGCACTGTATTAGTTTAATCATTGGTCTGAAAGCTTGCAGTGGGTCTGGAAGGAGCATCACTCTCAGTCTGTGTATTGGGTGTTCATGGCCAAGCTGTCTGGGGGGTGGGTGCCTGAGAAGAGGCTGTGACCTTGTGGGAGGCCTGTGGAGAGAGGAGCCCCCTGGAGCAGCCTCTCCTTGAAGGACCTTGGAAGAATGACCCACGCTGCAGGAGTTTGGGGAGGACTGTTGCCCATGGGATGGACCCATGCTGGAGAAGTTCATGGAGAACTGTCTCCCATGTAGGGACCCCATGCTGGAGCAGGGGAAGGACTCCTCTCCCTGAGCTGCAGGAGAAACAGCCAGTGATGAGCTCACCATAACACCCATTCCCTGTCTCCCTGCACCACTGGGAAGAGCTAGAGCTAGGAAGGAGGGAGGGGTGTGGATAAGGTGTTTTTAAGGTCATATTTTACTTCTCATTATGCTGCTCTGATTTTGTTAGCAATAAATTCAATTGATATCTCTAGTTCTAGCCTGTTTTAGCTGTGACACTATTTGGCGAATGATCTATCCCAGTCCTTATCTCAACTCATGAACCCTTCATTATATTTTCTCTTCCCTGTCCAGCTGTGGAGTGGAGTGAGAGAAAGGCTTTGGTGGGTGCTTGGCATCCAGCCAGGGTCAGCCCACTACAGTCTAAGAGAAGAAAGCAATAATAAAGTAGCCTAAAACAATCACTCTCCTCACTGGACTTCACATGTCCCAAAGCAATCTGTATAGCTCATTAGTCTGGATGCAGGGACACTCCCTAATTACAGTAGTGTTTCCTGTCTTCTGGAAGAGCAGCATTGCCCAGATCCATCCTATTTGCACATCTGCTGTGCTCCATCTATCAAGCTCCCAAAAGCACACCCAAGTACTTTCTAGTGTTTTCTTTTAGTTTTCCAATTCTTTTAGAATTGGAAATTCCACATCCTTTTATTGTGTCACAGTAACTCTTAAAGTAACTCCTTAAGTCACTGTAACTTAAAGTTCCTACAACTTTTCTAGGAAAATCCAAGAAGTATTGCATTTCTGTCCCCAGTCTATATGGGCAGTAGATTTTTATTGTACTGAGCATTAGAGTGGCCATATCCTGTGGCATCCTGAGATTATTGAAGGTTTCACTAATAAAGCTGGACAGTGGGAGGTTATTTGATTTTTGGTCTTCTCAGGCAATAAAAAGCTAATGGAAAAGCCATCTTTTGGGAATTGCATGTTTTCTTCTTGGCCAAATCGTAATTCTTGAAACATCAGGAGCACAAGCTGATTTTTCATAGAATTCTACAATGATAGAATAGTCTGGGTTGGAAAGGACCTCTTAAAGGTCATCTAGTCCAATCCTACAGTAAGCAGGGATATTTCAGGTTACTCAGAGCCCTGTCCAGCCTGAACCTGAAAATTCCCAGGGATGGGGTATCCATGACCAGTCTGGGCAACCTGCTCCAGTGTTTTACCACCCTCATTGTAAAAAACCCTTTTCTCCTTATACCTAATGCAAATTTAGTCTCCTTCAGTTTAAAACCATTACCCCTTGTCCTACCCCAACAGGCTCTGTTAACAGGCCCCCTTCAGTACTGAAAGGCCTCAAAAAGGTTTCCTCAGAGCCTTCTCTTCTCCAGGCTGAACAATCCCGATTTTCTCAGCCACTTCTCTTTTCAGGGCCCTTCTCTGGACTCATTCCAACAGGTCCATGTCCTTCCTGTGCTGAGACCCCAGAGCAGGATGCAGCACTGCAGGTGGGGTCTCACCAGAGCAGAGAAGAAGAGCAGAATCCCCCTCCCTTGCCCTGCTGGCCAATCTGCTTTGGATGCAGCCCAGGACACATTTGGCTTTCTGGGCTGTGAGCACACACTGCCAGCTCATGTCCAGCCCCTCATCCCCCAACATCCCCAAGTCCTTCTGGCAGGGCTGCTCTCACTCTGTCCATCCCCTAGCCCTGGTTGACACCAGGTGTTGCCCCAACCCAGGTGGAATAGCTGTACCCAACAAAAGAATATTGCTGAGTATTTTCTTTCACAGATTTAAGGATTTTAGGATAAACTTTTAAGGGGTCTGGAAGGATACGGCAAGCAGAATGTCATTTATTATTTATTAAGAGCTGAAACTCTTGGGCATTCATTAGGAGAGAGGAGTTGTACAGACTGCTCAGATATTCTGTCTGTGGTGTTAGAAGTGCAGATATGACAGACTCTTGCTATCAAAGAGAAATACTAAAACTTGCAGGATAAGATAAGCAAGTCCAGAGAATAGGTTTGTAAACATAAATAGGACGTTTAAGAGGTAAAATGTATATGTGAAGCACTGCTATTTTTATAAGCCTGACTAGTAATCCAGTCAATTTAGAAATAAAAGCCCTTGAAAGTCTGTTTTTAAATTAGCAATTCATGTCAAAACTAACAGAATTTCTTTGGGAAATCCTAGGTGCTTCAGCCCTTGCTGGATGTATGGATTCCAGTGAGGAACATGAGGATTACTTGCTTTAGTTTCATAACTGGGGCTTACTGTGAGGGAAGGGAGAGGGAAAAGGAGAAAGGAGAAAAGAAAAGAAGGGCATTTTCCTGGATTAAGCTGTGATGAAAAAACCTGGTTTGACTCACTTTCCAGGGACAAAAAAATGACTATGATTTCAGACAGCAATGTCTCTTTCATGTTCTTTTTTCTACCTTTTTGTTAAACAAAGGGAAGTGAGGAGCTGTTTATGCTTTTCCTCCCCCTTCTGTCTCCTCAGGGCTTTTCTTCCAACCCACAGTTCGTTATCAGGTTTCAGAGTGAGCTTTGCAGCACTGAGTAAAGCGCTGGATAAAAACACCAAGCATTTGATATCTTAGAACAACAAATCAGTTGGGAAGGAGCTTTTCTGCTGCTGTTGCTTCCATCCATGTTGTACTTAAGGATGTACTGCCAAAATAAAAGCAAAGAATGGAGTTTGTTAGTGGCTATGTATATACAAACAGATGAGTTACCAGTAACAGTTATTTTCATAGTCTTTAATATGTAAGGGAAGAGAAGCACAGCAGAACTTTTCACCCTAAAACACAAAGTAATTCAGCTGATTCAACGACAAGGATATGAAAAAAGGTGCAGATTTTTTTCCAAAACACAAATTTATAAAATTAATACTGAGAACACAATGTGAACAAAAGGTGTGTGGTTTTTTCTCATAGTATCTTGAAAACATAAAGGCCAGAAAGTTTGGGTTGATGCTGCCTTGGGTTTGTGGTGTCTAACAGACCAGTAATGTTGTTTTGTAATCTAATGAGAAAGTAAAATATCTTTGGAAATGTTCTTGCTGAATAGTGAGGAACATCCCAGTATTTGTTCGCTGTGTTCTGTTTTGTTGTGAGCCTCTGTGACCTAACAACATCAGTTTGGAGTCAATAATGTAGGAGAACTTAACTCTATGCAGAATCTGATGTCTGCAGAGGCTTGTTATTAGTCTGTTTTCATCATTTTGAAGACCTTACCGTGGTCCACTTTAGGAGCCATTCAAAGTGTTTGCTCCTAGTAATAAACATCTAACACCAAAAATATGATGGGTGGATGCAGCTGATAAATGAAACATAAGAAACCAGTGCTGAAGTGTTGGTCTGCAGGTTAGGGAGTACTGTAAATCAGTAGTCCAACCTTTCTTTTTGCAATTATCCCTGCGAAAGGGAGCATTAAGGAGAGGACTGTAAGAGTATGAGATAGTTTTCTGGAGAGGTTCCTCCATGCACAACAGGCAGCAAAAGAAACAGTGCCCTATTTCTTTCTCCTTTCCCTTCCCTTGCAGTAAAACCCATATATGAAACTAAACCAAATACTCCTCGTTTTTGAAACTGTGAGATGCTGCAGTAAGCTAAGCAGAGCCATCCTGTGACCACAACATGGATAATTGAGAACCTAAATATAAATACAAGGAATAAGTGGGGAGACCATGCCAGGGGAGGTTACAGTGACAGGATAGGAATATGATCCTTGCCCAGACGCTGCAAATGGATATCAGTAGGAGGAAATAGATAAGAGGAAAAGGAGTTTTGTAATCTTAACATGAGATGAGAATCTAGATGTGGATGGTCAGGAAAGGCTGAATTTTGCAGGTGCAAAATTAATTGAAGATGAATTTTGCTCAGCCAGGACATGAGGACTAAAGACCAAATCCAAGGTTACAGCCAAGTTACCAGCCTAAATGCTGTGTAGTGTAAGGATTTTATTCCCTGTCTTGGCTTAACCCCAGCCAGTTACTTAAATAGCACACAGACACTTACTCACCCCCACTGCTCACCCCCAGGCCCCTCAAAAGTGGAATGGGGAGGAGAATCAGAAAAAATGTAAAACCTTTTCTTCTTATCTTAGGGTAATATCCTCCTGCTGATATCCAAGAGATTGAGATAATAACAGTTTAATAACTGAAATAAAGTAAAAGGTAACAATTTTATTGGAAATGAAAAAGAGAGGCATATAAGCCAAGAAAAACAAATGATGCACAATAGTTTCTCCCAGCTTCTTGTGCACCTTCTCACTGGCAGAGCATGAGAAACTGAAAAGTCTTTGTTGTAGGATAAACTCTACTTATCAACAACTAAAACATCAGTGTGTTACTGACGTTATTCTCATACTAAATCCAAAATACAGCATTGTACCAGCTACCAGGAGAAAATTATCTCTATCCCAGCCAAAACCAGACATTTCTACAAGTCAAAGTGTAGAGTAGATAAATGAATCTGTATTGAAGAAGGTGATTGAATTATTCCACACAAATAAGTTTACAAAAAATACAAGGTTTTGGGTTCTGGAGGTGGGACAAGCAAACTCTTCAAGAGGACACCCTGTAGGAAGAAAGTGGAGGATTCCCAGGGAAGGATAATGTCATGGAAGCCAGGAAGAGGATAAGCTAACAGAAAGTGCAGCATCAAGGTGCTGGTTTCTAGCTTCAGCCACAGAGAAACTAAAGTGTCCCTGCTGGTTCTCCTGCAGAGCTGCTTGGCAGGGTGTGCTAAGTCAGGAGAATGAATTCTGCAGATATTTTTCAGCGAGGGACTGGGGCAGGGCAAGCACAAAGCTTGCAGTCAGCATGCAGGCTCCTCTGAAACACTTCTGCATGCCTGCAGTGCCAGTCTTACCTCTGGTACTGTTAAAAAGAGAGCACTGGGAGGAAGATGTAAGCTAAAGCTGAGGGTGATTTGCAGTTAATGCTTGGTGAAAAGCACTTCAGCAGAGGAATCAAGGGGTTACACAGGAAAGAAAAAGTAGCAAAGGGCCAGCCTTACTCTCAGAGTCAAGCAAGGTGAGTCGCCATCCCTGGAGATGTTTAAACATCTGTAGATGTGGTGCTTAGGGACATGGTTCAGTGGTGGACTTGGCAGTGTTAGGTTAACAATTGGACTCAGTGATACTTAGGGTCTTTTCCATCCTCAATGTTTCTATGATTCTGTGAAGGTAATGCAACTTTTTGCTTTTTTCTTTTGAGAGAGAGAGAGAGAGCTGTGGTTCTTTAGTGGAGATGTTTTGCTTGGCATTTGACTTGTCTCGTGAGCAGCTTTGTTCTGTTTTGGTTTGGGAACAGTCAAATATTATAGGAACTGTACTAACCAGCACAGATGGAGGGAGTGCAGGTCAGCAGCAATGAGCTTCTGGGCTGATACTGAAGGCAATGCTGCTGGACAACCCTGGTAGCCAGAAGCAGCAGAGTTTGTCTTGAAGTCCCTGCAGCATGACTCCACAGAATGCTTTCAGAAAGGGCCATGCTCAGTGTGAGAGTTTCAGAAATGCATCCTAATTTCTAGAGTTTTGAATTTTCCATTTTTTGCAATGCATTTGTTATCCTTAAGCACATCACATATTACATTTCACGGTTCCTGCTGTCAGAGAGGGAAAGCACCAAATCCTGCCCATTGTGAGTAAGCCAAAAGGGTAACCATGGGAGCAGTGTTCTGCTCATCACTGAGAAAGAAAACAATCCAGGTTGCCTTGCAGTAGATGAGGAGCTGAAACAGGACATCAGTGTGATTGTGTTTTGCTTGTCTTAACCAAAAGAAATTATTATGATTGAGCAAACCACATGTGTTCTAGATATAATTATACTTGGTTAATTTTTCTGTAATTTACTGTGGATTTGTATGCCCTTCACAGGCATGAATAACCGTGAAGTCTTGGAACAAGTAGAACGAGGTTATCGAATGCCATGTCCTCAGGACTGTCCCATCTCCTTGCATGAGCTCATGATTCACTGCTGGAAAAAAGACCCCGAGGAGCGCCCAACTTTTGAATATTTGCAGGGTTTTCTTGAAGACTACTTCACTGCAACAGAACCCCAGTACCAGCCCGGTGACAACCTGTAAATCCCTGGTTTCCAGACACTGTCATGAATTACCAGGTGTTTCTCAGCCCCGTCCCCCCTGCTCTCCTCCTTCCAACTCTGTGATCGGCTTCTCCGAAGTGCAACAGCTTCCGAGCACTGCAGTGCACAGGAAGGGCTGAAGCTGGGAACTTCCACAGCCCTTGCCTATGACCACTTGTCCTAATAATCTGAATGTCCTGGATGAAAAGGAGAAAAACACTTGTTTTTTCTTAATCAAAGACTCCAAAACTGCATTGTATTGATGTTATGTAAACTGCAAAACCTCTGTTCATTGTAAATAGTAACTCAGTGCCAATAACTGATCCTAGTGCTTTCCTTTTTTTAAAATGCAAAACCTATGTGATTTTAACTAGTCTTCTCCTGATTCAACTAAAAGTATTATTTTCCAGAAGTGGCCTCTTTGTCTAAAACATTTTTTTTTCATGTTTTAACAAATAAAAAATCAGGACAGGTGTTTGGGTTTTTGTTTTTTTATATATAAAATATATATAATATATATACATACCTGTACATACAGTATATGGGTGCTATTGCAGAGGAGGCTCATTTGGAATTGAATGAATCCTGCTGCAGCTGTACCCAGAAAGCGATAATTTTACTGCAGACATGAAAACACTGGTGGGATTCTGAAAGCCAGTGATCTAATTTTTGGCTTTTGCCAAGCATGATTTTTTTAAATTGGATTGCACTTTTTGTTTATGATTATGTACCTGTAGATGGTTGTAACTTTGCTCTTTCAGGAATCACGTGCTGTATTTACAGTAATGTTTCCAATGTTTGACAAGTGTGTGATGATTTGTTCTTGAAATTAAAACGAACATATTTAAAGCAAGAAAACTACACCATCACCGTTTGAACTGGAAAATTGAAACTGCAAGGACTTCTTGTATCAAAACATGTATACTGAAATGTTTCAAAAAGATTTATTAAGCAGTGTAACCACATTCAGATGGTCTTAAAATAATAGCATTTTAGCCATGTCCCCCTGCTAAACTGTTGGTCATGCAACTAGGATTTTTCTGTTTTATGTGTAACATTTTTCCATTGTAAAATAAGTGTGTTAAGTGTCCTGTACTGCTAATGAAATTACTTTCTCTGTGTCTGCAAGTTCTCCAGTGGAATTACTATGCACTTCTTTACATTTCATGGGGGATGCACAGAACAAAGTATTACTTTTTCAGTTGTCTGTACCAGCCTTGAATTACTTACGTTTAACCAAAAAACACAAAAAAAAAATTCCTTTCTATTTCTATTGAGTTTTTAATACTGAGTTGCAAATTTTAAAGTCTTAATTACATTTTGTTATGGTTTATTCGCAAGTTTACATTTTAAAACTGTTTAACTTTCTTAATTTAGTAATTAAAAAAAAAAGAGCATTTTACATTTGGATAGTTGTTTTTTTGTTTAAACTGTGGAGCTAATGGTGGACATGAGATTACAAACTTTTCAAGAAGGGGTGTCATGCCATTTGGGGCATCATATTTCAAAGGATGCAGACCAGTCACCTATGGGACATCATTTTCCAAATTTTGAAGTCAATATGTTTTTAAATAGCTGGAGTTCAACTGTAAGGAAGATGGCTGAATTCATAGCTACTCTCTCATTTCTCTCTTCCACAGCAGTTTGTTCTTTATTAGTTCTGTTGCATTTAACATGAATACTTTTACATTTACAAGTGTTGCAGGAAAAGCTTTCCTATGTCTTGTATTGCTGTTACTGGTTTAAAAAAATTGCGGCCAACTAAGACTTCCTGACAGTTGAAACTTTTTTTTTTAATTATTTAGTACTTAGATTGTGAATTCGTATTCTGAAGATTCACATATTTTCTAAAGAGAACCTTCCTTCATTTGTGAAAACTAACCCAATAATTAATTGAGATTCAGAGAACAAATTGTCATCATTGTTTTAATATTTTCTATACAAAACTTTGACTGAAAATCCTCTTGCAAAGGAGGCTTCCACACTTAGCCTTTCTCAAAGTGTGAATTTATATGGCAATGTTGCTTGTTACCAGATTTCCATGGTGAATTGGTTTAACGTTTTTCATGTAGAGTCTATAAGTAATGTTATGTACATTATATATTCAATGTTGCTGTTCGTGTAGCTGTGGAGTACCGAAGAGGCCATGACCCTTGTTGGACTTCTAGCTTCCTCTTAGTACTTACAAAGCAAGTCATGGCCCTCTTTTTTTTCCCACAGCTACCCCCCTGCCTTAAAATATCATCCATGGAACTGAGGACTCCATAGTAACTCAGCAGGCTGGCAAAGCCAAAATGTCACCTCCTCAGCCCAGAGCCCGGTGGCGAAGCGTGGCCCTTCTGCCAAGTTCCTTAGCAGCCTTTGCCATGCCACAAACTAAAGTGCAGATTCCATCTGTAATGCGGGACGAGCCCAAAACGTTAGTTTGCCTAAGTTTCTGATTGGAAGTAAGACTCAGACGGGGCGTTGTTGGGGTTTTATGGCCTTTATTTCTGATCCTTGGGTTTGCTGTTTCTTGTATTGCATTCGGTCTCTGAGTACCACGTTGGTCTCTGCCGGATCTCTGCCTGCAGCTGGCTTGTGTGCAGACTGGTGCCACTGTTGAGTGGCAAATCCAGACCATTTCTCATCGGTAGCCCTTCTGCTTCTTTTTCTTAATGTTGGGAGTTTTGTTGTTTGGGTTTTTTAATCTCTCAAATAAAAACATTAGCAAAAAATTTAAACAAGGTTGTTAGGTTTTTTTGCTATAAATTAATAAAAGCCTTTTCTTAAGCACTGTGTATACACCACAAGTAGTTGTGTGGTGACTGTAAAAGTAGAATTTATGAGATGAAGAATCTTCTGTTCCTTCCAATAATTTTTTAATGTAAAACTTAATAAATTCCACCCAGATAAAAACAATTGGCCAAATGTTCCCCCCACCAGCCCACCTGATTCCCCACCAATCCATGGTGTGGTGGCTGAGTTCCAGAAGAGGTCTTCTAGAAGACCTACCAGCAGCAGGAAGGACTCGGTGGGGTGATACAGGCATCTCTAAGCCAAGTTTAATCCAAGACCAGTCTCAAGAAAAGTGACAGGTGGAAATGGGACACTGCTGCAAAAGGGATGGTTGGAAGGATTATTATATTTCTGTAAGATGGCAATTATATGAGACTTGGTGGTCTTTGAAAAAGACAAAACTTTGACAAAGGCACTATCGTGATATTCTTTGGCTTTTGTGAACAGTGCTCAATGTAGTTCTGGGTGACACTCTGGTTTTGATTTAATTGCCACAGTAGAAAAACAAAGTAAATACAAACCAGAAAAGTGATTAACTGCTAAAATTACAAGAATAATCACAAATGGAAAATCTGTCTCCTGTGTGTTTCTCCTGAAGCCTCTAGGCTGGAAGGGACTACCTGCAGCCCAAGAAGGCCGATTGCTAAATATCTTCATCTTGCCACATAACTTCAAGGTGAGTGGAAAGTTGCTCAGATTTATTTTAACGTGCGCCATCGTTTTCTCAAGTGCTGCAATAAAAAATAAAGCACGCTAATGAATGTTACCATATTGTACCCAAGGGGTTTCAGGGCCTCGCACGAGGCTCAGCCCGAGCATGCGAGAGCTATTAGGAGATACACAGTAGCTCCTCTTCTAAAGTGTAGACAATATTCATTCATCAAAGAAGCCCTTTCCTGTCTAATGGGAAATTACCACCAGCAGTGCAGACAAAAGGATATTTATTTTCTCCAGTCGTGTCAGTTTGAGGGTCTGTCTGTCTTTCAAGAATAATGGAAGTCTGTTTGTAGCTCAGAAATCTCATTGTGTTCTGCAGTCTTGGAAAGCAGTGATTATAATTTCCTGTGACTCATACACAGGGATATTTTATCACTGAGGGGACTCCTGTCAACTGGAGCAGCATTCTCTGCCATCTTAACTGAAGAAAGGGGCACTTTAGTTTCAGGCTTTTCCTGCACAGACCAGACTAGAACCTGTGTCCTTTCCACAGAAAAGGAAAAGAGGCCCCTTGCTGGGATTGCCGCATGAGTAGGGGGCTAGTGTCTCCCTCTCAGTACTTCTAAATTTCTCAGGAGAACTTCTGACAGCTAAAACCAGGCTCCTGAGGCTCATTTTGAATGTTAGAGAGGAAGTGCTGGCTTCCCTTAAGTCTGTGAGATATTTTCTGTTGACTTTTAATACACAGCCTGTTCTTACCTGTGTGTGTACAATTATCTGTAACTCAAAAGGAAATTCACACATGAAAACATCTACACAAACATCAGTCTATCTCCTTGTATTCCTCCCCTTGTAGCTGAATTCTTTACAAAAATGTAAAACTGGGACAAGAGTAGATTAGAGGACAAAATGTTGTTGACAACAAAAGAGCTGCTCATTTTTCTTCTTGTTTTCCTTCTTTTTTTTTTTTTTCTCCCCTGTTGGTTCCCACTACGTGATCTGTTACAATCCCTATTCCCAAACCAGGAGAGGCGGTAGCAGCAAGCACTGCTGCTACAGCCCAGAGATGCTGTGGCTCTCTGGCTACTGCTAAGAGCAGCCTGTAGCTGATTTTAAAGTGGGGGAGAGAAAACATTTCTCCCAAGGGCATGCCTGCAGTTTGGAGCCTGCGGCGGGAGCGTGCAGGAGTGCTGGGAGAACTGCCCTCCCAGGAAAAGCCGGTCATAGGCTGGTAGGCACTGCATCGTGTGCTGGAGAGGCAGAGTCAAAGGTTGCAGCAGCAGCTGCGTTTGCAGCGCCAGCTGTGCTCACAGCGCCTGTGCTTCCTTGTGCCCAGGGATTTGGGTGATGAGATTAGAGCGGGCTGAGGAGCAAGAACTGCGGTTTCTGCTTCCAAATGTAAACATGTTCCCTGTTACAGAGTAGAGGAAAATCCTGTATGTTTAAGATGGGGGGAAAAAAATCACGGGATTGGCGTGGCCTGTGACTGCGAGGCAAGTGTTGGTTCTGCCTTACCAGGCCAGATGGAAGTTTGATTGTTTGGCTCATTGTTGGGAGTAACTCGGCATTAAGCTCCGTGAATAGCTAAAAGGGCAAAGAGTAAAGAAATGAGATTATCCTTCTTCCCCTAGAGCCAGACTAGAGCTTGCCAAGGGCTCTGGTTTGCTTTTTTGTGCATCAGCATTTGGCATTGCTGAGCTCCTGCACCCATAGCCTTGTGAAGTTTGCTCAGCTACCTATTGTCACAGCTTCACACAAAATTCCTGAGTCCTGTAATGGATGAATGCTAATCTGGAATAAGAAAAAAGAATGCAGGGCTGCTTTGTGACTGTTGGGGCTCAGTCTCATGCCAGAGGCCTGTCTGTGAGCCCTGGCATTCTCTGTGCTTTATTCACTGCTGCAGTTTGGGCTCTGGGCTGCCTCTCAATCCCACAGGCTGCTGGATTTCCCCAGCTAGAAGATGCTACTCATATAGGAAGGGTCCCTGGTGTTGGGAAAGGGCTGCAGGGGTCCCAGCACACCCTTCCTGACACCACACAGGGCCTGGGCCATCACTGTTCCTGGCACAGCCTTCCAGGAGAGAGTGGCAATGCAGAAGGGTCTGCAGCCTCCCTGGAGGCCCCTTGGATACCCAGAGCTGCCATGCTCTGCTGGCAGCAGCTCAGGCACAACTGCGTGGAGCTGCCGACGGGTGTCGGGGTGACTTGGCCAGGGCGGTGTCACTACAGCCCATAGTCCCAGGGACAATGGAGAAGCAGATGCTAAATAGTGCCCTCCTAAAAAGGCAAAGGCAACAAGCCACATGGGGAACAGCTTTGTGTCTTAAAGAGAGGACAAGGTACGTTTGATCACACGAGAGCTCAAGTGTTCCCTCAAATTCCCATGCCTCCCAAAAGCAGTGCAGCCGCCAGCTGAGCTTTGTCTATGACCTCATGTACATCCAGTGTATAAAACACATACCATATATTGAACATTTGCATATGTTACATGTCTTTTGTTCCACTTGGGTGGCCTTTTCCTCCCCTCCCTCCCACCTCTTGCCCCATTACTCATCCACACAGCTCCCATCACATTATTCTGGACGTGTCGTTTCTGAAGGAATACACATCCCTGTCCTGCAGAGAGTGGGGGCTCTGTTAGTTGTCAAATGTTGAGTGGGTAATGATCAATGAGTGGCTAATTGGATGCAAGAGCGAATAAAATAGATATTACTCAGCTTCTGCTCTTAATTAAGAGGATACACAATGCTGTGGGGAAAATCCTAACAAATGGCAGGAGAGGCTTTTGTCATTATGCAGGGTTTAATTGCAAACATTGCACAAGCTAACATCCAGGTACTGCTTTCTTTCCTTTCAGGTGTCTCTCCAGGGTGTGACTGAAAAATGCCAAAGCAAGAGCTTTAAAATAAAGCAAGTGGAAAATATTTTTGCAGGCATGTTCCTAGCGATATAAACAGTAAAATGTGGAAGAAAGCCCCGGTTTTCCTCACAGTTCAAAAGCAGCAAGGGACAAGCCACATGCAGAGAACCACAGTGAGACCATCGTGTGTGTTATGCTGAGGCAGAGGGGGTTAAAGGCTCACTGCAGTGTCTCCAGGTTAATTCACAGCACCAATGTTAAAAGAGGAGCAACATGACAGCGCTTTATTTAAACAGTTAATCATTTGGAAGCAAAAACATTCATGATTTATTTCTCCAAATACAGAGATGTGGTTGGAAATATGAGAAGGGGCACTCTATACCAACACTTTCTTCCTAATGAAAAAAGAAATATTATTACTCCTGCAGGATTAGGAACATTTTTTTAAAAAAAAGGTCCATGTTACTTACCTTGCCAATAAAAACCATCCTGCACTGTCTTTTCTGTGACAGGCCCAATATGATTCATCACATTCTGCTTGTAAATAATGTACAGATGAGACCCCAACTTTAGAGAGTTCAGAGTTTTATCTGGCTTTCAGTGAGTGAAGTCAGTAGGGTAGGAAGGCTTCAAATATATAAAAGAGGCCTTCAGAAGGTGATTATGATGGCTTCAGTTTAGGGGATGAGGGAGGTTTTTGAAATGCTGACATAAATTTGGGTATCTGTTGTCCAAGTTTCCTAATCCAAAAATGAGTTAATTGACAGCAGTTTCTACAGCTTTGTGGGAGGGTACTTAGGTTTGGGCTGGACCTTTGAAACCCACTCAGCAGACAGTGCTGTTAACCAAGTCAGCAGAGTGTGACTTTCGAGCTATTATTCCTCTCTTTGTCAGGCTGTTAGTAAAGTACATAAAGCTCAAGTGAGAGGAAACTGCTCCAAATATCTGCTGTTTTCTGGGGCTTGGCAAGTTAAAGAGGGGACAGAGACTGGTTCTTTGGCCGCATCTGCAGACACCATTAGGTCTCTACATTTCTGGACCTGGAAGTGCTCACACAAGGGACAGATCTCACAGCCAGAACCTTCCCCTCCTGGCCAACTGGCAGCTGTCTGCAGGGGTGCCAGGTGGACACTGTTGTTTGCTGGATGTTACAGACCAGTGTCCAGGGTTTGACCAGTGGAGAACAGAGGACTGTCCACACCTATTTTCAGTGAGAGAGGCCATCCACTGCCTGAAGGGAGGTGCTTGATGGCCCCATAGCAGAGCCTTTTACAAAGAAACCTCACAAAATGTGGGTAATGATGCAACGTTCCCTGGGACACTGTGCCTGCTGAGCCCCCATGCTGCCTGCATTCCCTGAGGAGCTGGTCATCGCACAGCAAACACTACATACATCCCTCACATACATCCCAGAAAGATCAGGCACTCCCCAGAGCAACTCTCCCTCCCTGCTTCCATCCTGTTGACGTTCACCAAGGTCCTGATTTTGGCTCCTGTGTGGCCGTGGGCCCCTCGCTGCCCTCACCCACTGTGGCACACAGGTGGAGCCATCACTGCTCCCAAGCTGGAGGCCAGTGGGAAAACTGGCAGGAGAGACATCCACCCAGGCCCAGTGTGGTGCAACTTGGGGCTCAGGCAGCCTTGATGAAAATGCCAGCTATCAGGGTGTTCATGGTGCAAAACAGCTGTGCAGTGGAGGCCAGGCCAGAGGGATTAAACCTTCAGCTGACTCCAGTGACTGTGGGTATAATGCAGCACCCCAGCTGCAAGCATCTAGTGCTCATCACATCTGGGTCTGGCTGGGACCAGCAGAGACTGTCTGGGAAGTCTGGCAGCAGTCAAGGACAACTTTAGGATGCTCCAAAAGGAAGCCCTGGTGTTCTGCTGGCCTTTGCCTTGGCACAGGAGGGAGGAAGCGGGGAAGGAGCGGGGTCAGGATGGCCAGTTCCAGGGCCAGGCTGATGTGGGGTTTCTCAAGAGAGAAGGTTGCAGGGAATCACTGCACTGCCATCTATATAATCATGCTTAGTGCTCAGTTAGGGGCACATGCTGCTCCCATCTGCTCGAGGTTTCCCTCCAAAAATGTGGGCGGTCATTCCCCAATGAGAGGAGATCATTGCCTGGGTCAGTGCTTTGCCTTTGGACCAGAAAGAGGGGCTGGCAAAGAGGCGGGCACCCAGAGAGAGCCCTTCCCAGGGGCAGGAATGCCGGACATGTGGCTCCTTCCTCCGCCCGCAGTGTCACAGGAAGGGCACAGGAAGGAGCAGCGGTGGCACTGCCAGAGCGAGGAGCTTGGGGGATGGTCTGGATGTCCCTGTGTGTGCGGGCAGACCTGCCTGGCATTGAGGCAGCGTGTGGAGTCCGCCTAAGGTCACTTGGAGGGTGAGGAGCCGTGCCCAGGCTGCAGCTAAGGGAACCTCCATCTAGGGTTAAACGAAGAGAATGAGGCTGCAGATGAGAAGAGCTGCTCGGCAGGGAAATGCGCTGGGTGGGGGGTCAGGACAGTGGTGTGGGCTGGGACAAAAGCGGCCAGAGCGGCTTTCCTGGGGCAGCTGACCGGGCATCTCCGGAGCTGCTCGGCTTTCAGGAGCTGTGAGAATACAGAAGTTTCAGCTTGCAGGAAATGGGAGTTTCTGCTCCTTGAGAGTGTAGAAACTTGGAAGTATCTAGAAATCTAACCTGAAAGAAAGAACCAGACGAGAAATCCTTTTTTCTGTTGTTCTTTATATAGTTCTTACAGGCATCATGTGATTGTCTTCAGTAGTCTGAATCACAGCTGATTTAACATTTGGCACTGACAGTAGGCGACCGCGGGCTGAAAGCGAGGGATGACTCTCCCGACGAGGCACACGGTTCAGGGATCACACCGGGGTTCCCCCTGAGTTTCTTACCCGCGGCGCTCACGCAGAGGNTTCAGTAGTCTGAATCACAGCTGATTTAACATTTGGCACTGACAGTAGGCGACCGCGGGCTGAAAGCGAGGGATGACTCTCCCGACGAGGCACACGGTTCAGGGATCACACCGGGGTTCCCCCTGAGTTTCTTACTCGCGGCGCTCAGGCAGAGGCCGCCCGGCTTCCCGCGGCAGAGGCGGCGAGCTGCGCGCAGGCACTGCCGGGCGCCCTGAGCTTCCCAGGGGCACTCCCCCACAGAGGCTCTCCCGCCGCCGCGCCGAGCCCTGCATGCCTCTTGCACTTCCTGCTGCAGAGCCAGTTCTGCCGCTCACCTGGGAGAGGCAGGGAGGCTGTCGTAAAAGGAGGGGGAAGCCGCCCGGCCGGCCGAGGAAGGAGCCCCGGGCGCGGCGGGGAGCGCAGGAGGCGCGCAGCCCTCCCGCTCTCCTCGGGCAGCGCAGCGCGAACCTCCCTCGCCCGCAAGGTAAGAAGTGTCAGAGGTGCCGCCTCTCTCGGCCCCTGTTCGCCATCAGCTGCTGACCCACGCCTGGCTCCCGCTGGGGCTTTTTTCCCCCCTCAAGTTGCTGTCTCGCTCGCTTTCTCCCCCCTCTCTCATGAGAGCCCGACTTTCACAGATGGTTACAACATGTTTCAGCCATTTCGCTGCAGTTTGTTTTGTTTGCTGATTCTTGTTCTTTTATTTTTTTTAAATCAGGAGGGGTTTGGGGTAAACACTGGCGACGGACACGCCTGGTGTCGAAATGTTGTCCTGCCTATTTACGTAGTTGCCTGGCAATGCCTGGCGGCCCGGCCTGATCCCGCTCCCGCCCTGCCCGGCTCTGCAGGCTCAGGGTGGTGTGTTGGCCGAGGGCTCTCTCCTCCCTCCCCCTTGCCCTGCCCTTTCTCCTTCCTTTTCCCTTTCCCCTTCCTTTAACCTTCCTTTCCCTTCCCCGGCTGACCTGGGGCTGCACAGGACAGGTCCGCAGACCCGGTGAGGGAGAGGTGGCTGCAAGGCGTGAAGAAAACAGGATCACAGACCCTTTCTGCACCGTCCTCTAGAGCCTTGGCACGGAAACAAGTGGGAGCAAGGTGTTTCTTTTCGATTAGGATAAAATCAGCCATAAAAAACCCGCTCCCATTTCACCCAGTTTCAGGATACAGGTTTTGTAGGGCTGGGCACAGAGATTGGCACATCTGGGCTTACTGGTCCTCAGCCACCACCAGCAACCCCGAGACCAGAAATTCCCATTTCCTGCAAGCCCTGGCTGGCCACAGCAGTGCCCCACCATGACAGGTGTTGCTGTGACACCCACGGTGGTGATGCCAGAGACAGGGATGTGAGGGGCACAGGCAGCTGAGCCAAGGTGGGCAGGCGGCTGCCGATGGTGCTGCTGCCTGCAAAGCCATCAGCCTCTGAAGCCAGGCAAGCCCTTGCAGAGTGCTGGCAGTGTCTGGAAACATGCTGTATTTTTTAATTTTTTATTTTCCAAAGGAGTTTTCTTTCTGTTTTCCTAAGGCAGGAAGCAAGGCATGTGCAATTATGGTGTTCGTGTCTGTCAGTGCCCCCCATCCCCAGCAGTGGCTTTTGAAGTTTGGCAGAGGGTACATGTCTGAAAGATACACACATTTCTGCACGTTTCATGACTGCGAGTGAGCGAGGCAGTTCTCACGCCAGCTGAGGGAGACACGTCAGGTCCCGCAGGCTTTCCTCAGCCTCCCTCCGCCCCCGCACCCCACAGCCCTCGAGCTGCAGAGCAGGGAGAGTGGTTAGGGATGAGAGAGACAGCAGCCCTGTGAAAGACCAGGAGTTCTTTAGGAGCCAGAGTCTTCAGTGTAAGGCATAAAGCCATAGGAAAGCCGGCTGAGGAAACTGATGCCTCTCAGGGTGATCCCCCCCATCCCACCCCACTGAGCCAGCTCCAGTTTTGTGACAGGAGTTTTGGATGTCCCAGGACCATGGGATATCCCACACTGGGGGTTCTTAAGCGCCTGTGAGAATTTTATCAGCACCAGAAATGGGTGGGAAATACCCTCTGGAAAACAATCACATTTTTAAGGATACTGAAGATAATTGTAGACATTTTCGTATTTCACAAAGTTTAGAAAACTGGCAGGGAATGCTGCCTGTCTGAGATGCCTCATTGGATTGTGCTAGAGGGTGTCACCTTTCTAGTTTCTTACTACTTACTGTGCAGCATTTCTTTTAACATGTATATCAATGTCTACACTAAAAAGGCAAAAAATATCAGATCTGCTCTAGCTTTTGCACCATGGATTGTCCTATGAAGCAGCATTAGTGCTGCAAAAGAGAATGTGATGTTTGCCATGCAGGCAGGATTTGAAGTATGTTATGCTGGCACAATGTAGATTTTCCTGCCATGACTTCAGAAAATACGTGAGAGCAACCATATAGCCAGAGGAACATTGTTTTCATATTCTTTTTCTAATTTTTCCAGAAGTCATAAAAATAAACATTACCTGCCTAGAGGGCCGAAAGCCTGGGCTAGGAATGTGACACATTGCCTTAGTCTGTGCTGTGGAGGGTACCCAAGGCACAGGGTCAGTGTCCTTGATGACAGCAGCCAAAATTTCTCATGGTGAAGTGTGAAACTCTGAAGCTTGGATTTCCTTGCCAGGGCTTATTTAAGTTGTAGACCCAAACCAGTTCCCACATTTGCACTTGCTCCTCCTGTAAGGATTTCTCTCTAGGTTTTTTTGAGGAAAGTTGAGTCTAGTGCTTCTATAGAGAAAGCCGCACTTAGAGCAAGTGCTCTTGCACACTCATCTCACCCCGTGGCAACAGCATTCCTTGGGATCTCAGCATGTGCATCCTCACAGCAGCTTGCAAATTCTGTATCCACTTACTCCCATCCTGCAGATGGATATCAGCAGCACCAGGGAGCTTAAGGGATTCAGCCAAAGTATGCAGGAATTATTTGGAAATCAAGAAATTCCTGTCTGTCTCCACCCATTGTGTTCTCAGCTTTCTCTCAATCTCTCTACCCTTGCCATTTCAGAATTGCTATGACTGATGAATAAAATCCCCTGTCCTTGTGTGTTGTGCACCAAGGAAGGTGAGGTTTCTTTCTCATCCTAATGTTTTCTGTTTTAACAAGGTAGACAAATAAAACTTTGATCAAAAGAGCAAAGATATTTTCCCCCTCTCCAGAAGCAGCAGAGAGCACAGCCATGCTCGTGTTGCAGTCTCTCTCCTCTGTTGCTTCATGACAGAAGGTTTCTAATCAAAAGCAGATAGATGCTTAGTGTGTGTTTTGGGACAGTGCATCCTGACAAGTCTTCGTGCTGGAAAACAGATGAAATAAATACCTGATGGATTTTGCAATCAGCTGCAAGAAAGTAGCACAGATGAGCTGAGCCCAACACCCTTCTCCTTGTCCCCTTGCATCCGTGGGAGGATTTTGAGGGGACTTTGGCCATAGCTTCAAACTTGGGTGCTCAGGCCTGTCTCTACTGACCTGCAGAAGAATTTGCTCCTGTTCATTTATATGCTCTCCCTGCAGGTTTCCAAGAGTGGCTGTGGCCAGCAGCAGCTGGCTGTGAGCAGGAGGTCTGGGTGGCTTCCCCTGAATCCCTGGAAGAAGCTCTCTGGGTGTGGGAAGCCTCACAAGGAAGCTGGAAGGGGGTTCTCAGGGGCTGGAATCACTGAGCACCCACCTGCAAAGGTTATTTGCTGAATTAATGCACATTGCAGAACTGGGTGTATAAAAAGAGGAAGGAAAAAGAGTGGTTTAAGGAGTTCCCTTGACATTTTTGGGAGCAGTCCAGGCTCTGTCCCTCTAAGAAGGGCCTCCTCACTTTATTACAAGCAGAAATATATGCAACTGCTCCAGCTGGTTATCAGTAATCTCCTGAATAGTCAGAGGTGCAGGGGGGATATTAAATTCTTGACATTTTCTGGCAATATCATGAACTGACTTGAAGTTGCACTGTCTTTCCAAATGAGGTTGGGCACGATCCCTGCTCTCCAGCAGCCTCTGTGCCAGAGAAGGGATCAGGCTACAGGTTTCTGAGGGTATTTCAGTATGCTGAAGCATTCCTCTCCTCTAGTTCTTCAACACAGGAGACCAAGCAGGTAATTTTTCTGCCCTATGCCTAACTGTATTTGCAGGATAAGCTAACTAGAAAAGGCAAAGGAAGCAAAATGAAACTCGGCAGCACAGGGCAACATAAAATCCAGGGATAATGGGCTCTTTTGGGTCTTTTTCCAAAAGCCAAGAATCTTCAGCTGAGCAGAAACAACACCCTGAAGTACTGCTGTTGGAGGAGGATGTTTTTGAATCATCTGTTACATTTTCAGCAGTGTGGGGATTTCTCTTGGGAATTCCCATCCACATGCCATTGCCTGCATTGCTCAGAAAATGTTCAACATGTCCTGGGGTTAATTTATCCCCAGGGCCATTGCTACAGAGAGAGCTCTGCTGTTGTAACAGCTTCTCTCTCCAGCCAGGGCTACTGAGAGAGGAGGAGGATGAAGTCACATTTCCTACTTCTTTAATGCAAAGCCCTCATCCCTGTGGTGCCTCCTACCTCGACCCTGTGAGAGCAGGGGCTTTGCATGGGTGTTAAAGCTCAGCTTTTGCTTACACCCTGCAGCAGGGTCTAAGGAAAAGCCTATCTAAAAAAATCTAGGGTTTTTTTCACATAAAAACATAAGTGATGGAATTGGTTGTCTCTTCTGTCTAACCAAATTATTTCACTCAGGTATTTGGAGTAATTTTTTAATCTCATGTTACACAGGAAGGAAATAAGGCTGCCTTTTAAATATTAAGTTGATTTGGGAGATGAAGAGGCATTTATCCATTCAGAGGTTAAACCAATAGGAAAGACATTTTTTAAATATTCTGAAGACATTTAAGAGTTTGGTGGCTGATTATTTGCAATACAGTTTAATAAAGTCTTAATATCCCTTCTCCAAAAGGCAGACTAAATACATTAAATAACAACTTCAAGAAAGCAAACCTGAACTTTTCTTGCTCATGTCCCTTTCATTAGATTCATGCAGTTTGTTTCTTATATAGCCAGATGTTAGCAATGGAACTAAAAAAAAAGACCCAAAACTTTGGAGATTGTAGCTTTCAAAGGAATTAGTAACTTATAAATCCCATCTGACACCCAATCCTAAACCTATGGAAGTCAGTAGAGAGATTTCCATTTACTTAATTGAGCTCTGGATTGAGATCTTGGTTTCTCCAGAGAAATCTGTTCTTCTTGTCACAGTGTTAAACTAAAGGCTATTGAACATAGAGGACCTGAATTCAAAGTGTTTTCTGTCATTTTCACCCATCTACTTCAGAGACCATCAAAACAGCACCTTGGTGGTTTGAGGCATTGCAGATTTATTTCTGAAAAGTCTAGCTTGCATGTTTGCTAAGGATTATATCAAATGGAGGGATGATCAGACAATGCATGTGGCCTACAGAGGTGGAGCTGTACTCCAGCCCACAGCTGAGTTGTGCTTTGTGTACACCAGGGTGAATTTTGCACAAGGAACCAGTTTACTGGAGATGCTCAGAGGGGTAATAAGAGTTTGCAATGTGATTTGTGCTGCTGGAATGTGCATCATTCACTTTACAACCAAACGTACAGAGATACCCACAAGTTGAAGCATGTCTGAGCACTTCAAGGCCAGCTGATCCAAGGGTCAGGTTTACAAAGCTGTCGAGGTAAGCAGAAGACAGATGAAAAATCTGACACCTCTCCTCAGGTGCGTCTCTGTCAGGGGACCTCTCAGCAGCTTTACAGCCTGGTTGGTGTAAATCTGACTGCGCTGTACTGCCCTGGTGAGTCAGTGCCCCAGGGCAGTCATCATTTAAAGTGACATCTCACCAAAGGTCCCAGGCAAAGCACGCTTTGCCCCCCCTCACAGCGCAGCCCTGAGTCCCTGACACGGCCCTGCGCTGCTGCTGAGAGCTCAAGATTTTCTCTTTCCCATCACATCAGTTATGCCTGTCAGAAAACCGGCACTTAGCAGGCTTGGCCGTGTTTGTGACCTGGCGTAGAGGAAAAGGGGTGCAAACCTCAGGGAGAGATGAGGTGATGGTGAGCTGACCATCAGCCTTTCCAGCCTGGGCGCTGGAATGGCAGGAGCTGGTTTGGCACCGGAGCCAGCGCTCTCGCGCAGCTGTCGGAGCAGCAGCGTGTGTGCTGTGCTGGTGCAGCTAATAGCTGCTCTGAGGACTTGCCTACATGGGAAAATGTACCAGTGTAATTATCCCACTGTAATTATCCCAGGATAACTCTCCCTGTGGATGTGCTTAATATAACATAGCGTATGTATGAATATATGGCAAATCTTCTGCACAGATGGGGCTTAAGTTACATAGAGGAGGAATGTTTACATTGCAGCCCAGCAGCAAAGCACAGTTTATATCCTACTTCCCAGCAAATGTTACACCCAGAATTTTATGTGCCAGAGGTACTTTCAGGGGGAAGTGTGTGTCATTTGATCTGATCAGCAAAAATGTAAAGCCTCAACCTTGCCCTGTAACATGGGGCACAACATTTGCTTTTACAGAGTCGCTGTGGAAGCCAGGGTAAAGGTTGGGACCCTGCTTTGTACCTCTCTGTAATCCTGTTCAACTCTTTTTTATAGAATGGTCATTTAAATTTGTTTTTCATTTCACTTTTTTGTTCAAGATACTGTGACTGAAGTTGGGAGAAACCCTTGGATCACTAAAAGCTCTTCAAACATGTTGTGATTTTGACTTTCTCTACTAGGCTTTCCAGGCCAGATTCTTTTGCTAAATGTTGTCATTCCCATTGCTCAAGTGCTTAGTCCCCTCTGATAACTCTTTTACTTGGGATTTTTAGCTTCTTCAGTCTGATAGAAGGTGAATGGTTGGGGAAATGATGAGCACCAAGCGCATTTTTCTATACTCCATGGTAAGAGAGAGAATTTGCAAGGAGGAAGCTGAGCTGCACCCTGTCAGAGGATGAAGATGGCTGCACTTCCTGAAGCCTGCTCAGCGTTCACCCATCACTATTGCTGTCATCCTGACTCAGGGTGAAGCAGGGGCGTCCACCATCAGGAGTCACTTGGCCGGACCAAATTTACTGATAGCAGTCCCAAAAGGAAGTGATAATTTTGTTTGGGGCAGGGGTCAGTTCTGAAGGAAAGAGGAAAGAAACCTACCAATAACTAACTCTCTAAATTACCTTTTAATTTTCAACAATTTAAAATAATGAGAGTCATGTGATAATAGACTGGAAGAAGTGGTACAATAAATTAAGCAGCAGCACTTGGAAACTAGATTTTAAGTTGAAATTAGCTAGGTGTGTGGTGAAGTTTAGATCCAATGCATCAGCTGTTATTAGGTCAGGAGTAAAATAGTTGCAAGTGGTTGTGTTTCCTGGATTATGCCTAAACCAAACCTCCAGACTTAAGCAATCTGATCTACTGTCACGTGCCAGAATTACTTCTGAGAGATGGTTCATCTGCTTTTGCCCCCCTCCAGTGTCAGCAGGAATGGTAGGTTTCAGAAATCCCATTAAGAACATTTGATTTGCGCAACACAGTTTCCAAAACTTTAACTGCTGTTTCTTTTCCAGCATCTGGGAGAGAGTTATTTTAGGATTATTGCCCATGTGAAACTGTACCATGTTGACAAGAGTCCTTTTTCTTGTTTTCCAGCTTGCTGAAAAATCCTGGCCTTGCAGTAAGGCAGCTGACTCACTTCCGGTTCAACAAAAAAGTTGGAAATGGCCTCAGTGTCAGGTTAGTCCAAATTATAACTCTCTGCTAGCTTCACTCCAGGTAACCCTCTGCTTCCTTGTGCTGCCAAAAGTCAGCTTTTCTTTTTCTTGCTGTTTTTGACATCTTTTTTAAAAGTGTTAAAGTATAAAGAATACATATTTCTCTTCAGTATTCCAGCTCACAGTCGCTGAATGATGATGGGTGATAGGCATTCAGCTGTGTGGCTGTCCATCTCCAGTGTTACTTCTCTCCATTTTTCAGGCACTTTTGTGGGTCGAAGCATACCAGTCGAAGTGGATGAATCCATGCCATGGTCCCAGTTACCTGAGCATGTCTCGGAAAATGCTTTGCAGCCTTCTGCAGAGGATATGGAGGATGAGGAGGCCCAGAGCCCACATGATGCTCGAACACCTCAGGCCGATCCATCTTGCCTTTGCAGAGCACCAGCATACCATCATTCAGCACTGTCCATGGAGCCAGACAGCAGTTTGTGGTCAAAATATACTGATCCTGATGGAGGTGGACACTTCTGTTCCCCTGGTGAATCAGTATCAGGAGTATTTCCCTCGAAGGCACATTCTATAGCTATGGACAAACCAGGCATGCTGCCAAGATCACAGCTTTCAGCTGACGGCAGGCACAACTCCAGTAAATCAGAGCAGATCTTGTCTGGTGTTCCTGAGGACTCACTGGAGGAGAGAAGCCAAGGGAGTTCACAGTCACAACAACCCTCAGGAAGCAGACACCTGGCAGAGCTGGGGACTGTAGATACAGGGTACAACTCCCAGTCACAAGACGTCATGGGCATCAGGCATCTGGAGCCCCCATTACCACTGGTGTCCATGCTGAACCCCCAGGACCTGCCAGGACCGCTGATCTCCAGGGAGTTTTTGGGACCTGAGCATCAGCAGTGCCCTGTGTGCCAGCACTTGCCCCATCCCAGCACCCCCTCGCAAGCCCTCGGCTGCTTCAGGCACCGCTGCCCGGCACAGCAGCCGCCCCAAGGCCCATGTGAGTAGCACCTCTCACCCCACAGGAGGCTCTCTGGGTGTACCTCAGCCATCGTTCAGCAAGGGCATGTTTCCAGCACAGCATGCAGTTATTAAGCTCTTTAAACATCTAATTGCAGTCCATTTTACAATTTCAGATTTTTGGGTTATGTGGCTGGACTCTCTGCTGCAAAACCTCTGAACCTCTAAGTTAAAGAGGTTGCGGTTACTCATCGAGTGCAGGCGAATGATTTTGCCTAGAAACCAGCCTTTGTTGGTCACACTGAGCATGCACAGCCTCTCCCTGCTGTTATTTCATATTCTAGTCATTTCCTTCCTCCTTGCATCAGTCATTCAGCAGCCTGCTATACCGACTCAATTCCTGTTGTTTTTGTAGATTTCCTTGCTCCCCCTTGGATCCCCGAAGTTGAGAATTTCCTGCCAGGTTCAGGATGGGAGGTTACCCTTGATCTCCATAAATAGTATCTCCCACCACTATGACCAGACTCACCCATGTGTTTTATTTCTGTGTGAAAAGAGTGTGACATCCATCATCCCCATTTTTTTTCTGTTGTCAGCTGAAATGAAAGCTCATTACTTAAAATGGAGCCCTCTCAGCTGCTGGTGATTGTGTCGCTGAGCGCTGATGTGACTCCCTCAATATGGGCGTTCTGGCTCTGGGAGACTACAGCACAGTTTGCAGCCTGCTATTAATTAGTATTCCTTTTCAGTCTCTGAGATTTTTATCTGTTATGAAGTGAGCTTTGAACATTCAACAGCAATATCATTGTTTTAATATAATTTATATTACATTAAGCTCATGAGACCCTGACCTGTTTTGGGCTGGCTTTGTAATAAAAAGCTGTAGGCCTGTTCTGATAAACCTTTTCTTTTTTTTTTTTTAACCTTTTTTTGACTCCACAGCATTTATATTGCATCTGTTTAAGGAGTTTTGTCATTCCACCAATGTGCTATAATTAGGTGTATGAAAGAGGAGGGTTTCAGAAACTCGGTTTCCAGCTCTCATTTTGGAACTTTGTAAAGGGGAAGGGGCTACAGCTGGACTTTCAACAACATCTACAGCTTAACATTTGGAAAATGTCCTCTGTTTTTCTTTTCATACCTCCTCCTTTCACTTCAGCTCTAAGCAGACAAAGAGCTGGTTGCACAACACCCCTCACTATTTGCCTCCATTTGCCTCCTCCACAAGCAGGCATCGTGAGAAGTAGGACATTTCCTGAATGAGGGCATTTTGTTTGAAAGCAGGAACTCTGAAAGGCTTTCCTCAGAAAAATCACTACCATTCCAGCCATATCCAGAGGGCAAAAAGAGTAAAATAAACTCAGATGGCTGGAGCAGATTTGGTCAGGACCAAGAAGCTGGCAACTGTGCTCCTGTTTCTCTCATGCCTGGTACAGCGTAAATCACCTCTTGACAGCTCCTCGTGTCTCAGATAATTGCTGGGCAGTGGCAACCCACAACAAAGCTCTGCAGTTTGTGTGTTGCAACACGCCTCCCCTGGGGAATAGCAACTGTGCCCGGCGGCTCTAAGCTGGCGAGGGGCACCTGCTATTGGAGATAGAGCAACAAAACTGCCTCTGAAGTCAAAGAAACCTTCCCAACAGTGCCGGGTGCCCGGGGACCATTATTTCAGCTATTTCTATCTGAAGGATGTGGGGGTGTGCAGGCACACATGCCTGGCCATGCTGTGCTTTGAACTGTGGCTGCATCTGATATACTGTAGACAGATCCAAAGGAAGCTGGTGAAACATTGGCCTTAAAACCTCCAAACCAAACTGAGTGTCCCAGATCCCTGTCACCTTCCCTAGTGCTGGTCATGAGGAATCCAGGAGGAAACCATATTGACTTGCAATATGGTTCTCCCAGACCCTTTCACCCTGTCCTGTTGCAAATAATTAAGAGGGGGTGGTGGGAAAATCTCCTAAAACAATCTCAACAAATACAATGTTGCTGACTCACAATTTCATCAGGCATCTGTGTAATTATGGAGTTGGTTGGAGGGGTTTTTTCTTAAGCGTCAGCTCCTGGAATTGGGGTATTTCATCAAAGCTCTGTTTTCTTTCTTTATCCTCCCCTTAAAAAAAAAAAATGTAAAAAAAAAAAAATAGTCCTCATGGCTGCTAGGGAAAGGAAAGCATGACCCAAAAATAGCTAAAAGGATTTAAAAAAACAGTTCTGGGGGAAAAGAGCATTTGAGTACTGCAGCTTTTAGAGACAGCTCATAACACCATAATCATGCAGTGCTAATAAGCCCTGCCAGGCTGGACTTTGATCTGCACACAGCAGCTTGGAAGTGCACAGAGCTGCTGCCTAATGAAAACTGCAAGCAGAAAGACTGAGAGAAAAAAAAAATTCCTTTTCCCCAATTGGGAAACAAACAGCTTACATTGCTTTCTCTTTCAGTTTATGGCAACAGTTCCACTGTAAGATAGTTATTAATCAGTATTACATGTGGCCAGCAACAGTAAAGGTTTTCAGAATTACTTGAGCAAAATTATCACTTTGGGCTTCCCCTGCAGCCTCTTGGATGGCAACGGGAGCAGCAGCAAGTCCTTAAAATGTCACTTTGACAGAAAATACACACAGGGTGAAGTAACAAACTAAGCAATTATTTTTCCTCTTTTCTTTTACAATAATCACAGTCTGTTTAGCCTTAGTGTTGCAAACTGATTTGTTCCAGGATTTTGCATCTGCTTTCATGAGAACTTTGAGATGATTCATTTTCACAAGTCATTGCCAAAAAGAAATAATAATAAAAAAAAAACCCTACCAAAAAACACTGAGGCACAGTAAATGCAGGGACCAGGCAGCCCTGAATGTTTAACCGTCAGCTGTCCCTACAGCCCAGCCCTGAGCAGGGATCTGAACTGTGCCGAATGTGAGTGGGAAATAGCAAGCTTTAGGCTCTAAAACATTCCTTCATCTGGCTTCTTTCAGAGTGAGATACCTGCAAATGCCTCCTAACTGCTCAGTTTCCTGAGACATGCCTGGGAAGGGATAAACACAACTGAGGCAAAAATGTGTTGGCTGAAATGATAGTTGCTGCCTTTATTTTTCTCACCCTCCCAGATGGCAGAGCTCCTCACCAACATTTTGCAGAGCCATCGCAACCACTTCCTCCTGTTCCTGGACCTTGCATAAGAGTTATCCGCCCAGCCCAGCAAGTCATCCCAAATTACTCAAACCTTCGTGCTCCCAAAGGCGCTGGAGATCGACCACCCCAGAGGACGTGCTCCTCCCCTGGTCCTCCTCGATTCCCGTAAGTATGCCTGGGGGGGTGAGGGTTGTGGGAACTGGCAGTTCCTCTGATCTAATTTTGTGGGCTTTCAACCAGCAATTATAAATCCTTGTACTGTTGAGTGTGCCCAGGCTCGTGTGAGGTGCTGGGTTGTTTTCTTTATTTGCTGTTTTACACCCAGTGAGAGCCTGACCCTTTCCTGAAGGACTTCAAAGCTGGATACCTGATACATTGTTAGAGCACACCCTGAAATGCAGGTGTTAAGGAAGATAAATGCTTGAAGGTTAAAGGGATGAGGGGTTGAAAAATACCTCAGTTGAAACCTTAGAGCACTCCTGCTCATGGGCAAAGGTCAATTTGGTGGCTTGCTGGCGTCTTCAGCTTTACATTATACTAGCCTGGGACAACTCAATCACTGGCTTCCAGTGATTTCCTTCTTTCCTCTTCTGTGGTGCAGAGAAAAAGGTAGACAATCCCATCAGTTGCTGATATGTCTGTACACTGCAGTTTGCAGCCTTTTCTATGATTCTTCATAGCAAAATGTCTGGCACTTTTCATCCAGGGCTTTTTGACTAATTTTCAAATGTTAATATACCAGGCCTTGTATTCTTGTAAGTATCTCATTAGCAGATGGGAAATCCTGTTCATGCAAGGGGTTCCTTCAGACTCAGCTATCTAAAAACAAATTGAAGCTTCAGGTTTTGAGAACAGCTGAAATCAGACTGTTTTTATTCAAGTGCCACAATACTTTTAGGGGTGTTAAACTTACAGGCATCTGTGCTTGAAAGTGTCCGCTTACGTGACATGGACTTGGCAGGGAACTGTGAGAATTGCCAGGACAAAAGAGGGCAGACAGCCGAAATATCATTGTGCTCTGGCCTGTGAAAAGTTAAGGGCTGTAACAGAAAAGTGACAGCAAGATAATGGAGTACCTGCAGCAGAGAAAATTGCACTGAAGAGTTTGTATGAAAATGTAAAATATTGGGGGATAGTGGGTATCCTTTGCAGTAGTAAAATTTAAAACTGGACTCCTGATTTTTGGCACATTTTTTAGATAAGGTGGAGTTTTGGGAAGATCTGTAAATTAGCCACTGGGTACTGTTTTTGTGGCCATTGATGAGGCATGTGTTGCTTTTATTAATACTTTCTTCTGCTAAAAGAGATCCAGGATACTCAGGGTCTGTCCTGTGGCTGCCTGGCTGCTGCTTGCAGGCTGACTCCAGGAACAGCAGTTATATGTTGGTAATATTTGCCTATAGAGTATTTTGTAACAGAAAACATCTGCACTGAAATGAATAAACCAAATCTTAATGTGACAACAGAAAACATGCTGCGACCAGCCTGTCATCATTCATTTAAGGAAGGCTAAGGAAAAAAAAGAGTGGTCTTGATTGACTAAACATCATGGCTCTGTGGGGAAAAGCTCTCAGAGAAACCTAGAACTCATCCAACAGATTCAGCCCAGCAGATTGCAAGCACATCTCATGTAAAAATCTCTATAGATTCACCTTCTCATTGACTTTAAATATGTAGCCAAAGTGTAGTAGGACAAAAACTGCTAAGCTTCATAAAATCATCCCTTTTTGTCTGGTTACTACAATGGAGAAGACCTTTGGCAAGGTTGTTGCAGGTCTGGAATGCCAGTCCCTGACATGAAAAACCCTTGTTTGGGTCTGCCATCGCTGGTCAAGAAATTAGCTTTGTTCCCTTTGGCAAAACATTGGGTTTGTCCAAGACTGGAGGCCATCCAGAGCTGGAGCTGGAGTGCCCTTATAGACCCATTTTCCCAATTTCCACCTTTCTCTGAGCCTCTTGCGCTGCACAGGACATCGTGAGAGCACCTGAGGTACCATGAAGCATTCCTTACCCTTAGATAATGGGAAGAGGTTACCCAGGGACCACCCTGGTCCTGTATGTGCATAGCAACATCCACAACATGCCATTATTTCTCACTCAGAAACAGCTTTTGCTTCTGCTAATTGCAAGCTGAAGAGCTTTCAGCTATGATGTGACTTACTTCCTGTAATTAATGTTGTTTCTATGATAAACTGCTTCTTGTGGTAGCCTGTCACCAAGGTATCCGTTCCAAAGACACTGTAATAACTAAGCAGATGTGCTGAGCCAAGCATTTCTGCAAGAACTTTTCACAGCTAATACGCAGATAAAGTTCTTAGTGTGTTATTAAAAGGAAAAGAAATTCTGAATTTTGCCTGAAAATAAGTATTTTCTAAATCCTCCATTGCTTTTCTTTGTAGAAACCAGCTATACAACCAGACACCTAATGGTCAGCTGCCCCCCAAGGCATATGGCCTGGATGAAGCGTGCAGTTGTCCTTCAGACAATTTTCCATCTCCAGCTGCTCTCCCGAGACCTCTCAGTAACCCTGCAGCCAAGGGAACTCTGAGAACCAGCAATCTGCCAGAGGAGTTGCGTAAGTGGTTAGCAAATTTCTTCTGTGCAAGATTTTGCAGCACAGCCTAACAGCTTTAGGTGGGAGAGCTCCCGAGTGGTGAAGGGGGGAGGAGAAGCCAGGGGGAAATGCCATTAAGACACAAAGACAACAAGAAAAGAAAATACTGAGTGTCACCACATCTGTTGGGTGTGAGTGTCTGTGTTTGGTGGGATGGAATTACCCCCTTGAATCCTGAAAACATAATTTCATTACTTGCTTGTTATTTTGTTTACAAAAAGTAAATACTGTTTAGATTGTTTTCATGATTCCTTGCTAAACAGGAAGTCTCTTAGAGGCAGGAGGGGCTGGAGCTTACAGTAAAAGACTAATAACAAACAAAGCCTGAGGGATAAAGTGTTTCTGCCTGTCCCAACCAGACAAATATGCTGAGCCTTGACCTCAGTTTCTCCCTGAACTGGTGAGTTTGGAGAGGACTCTGGGACATGCTGAGGGCAGTACAGGCTCTGCCTGACTTGCTTCTATTGCCACCAGCACCACAGATGCATTCACCCTCCAACTCTTAGGGGAAAGCCAGGTTTCAGAAAAATAGCTTGTTTCTGAATGCCAAGCTGACTAGTAGGTGAGATGTATCATTGCTAAGAACCATCCACAGCTCTCCTAAGGTTTTGATTTTTCCTTTATTCTTCATTCTGTGTATCACCTTTCAAATGCACATCTCTCTGGCCTGTAGGAGTGAGTTAAGTTACCAGATGCCACTCTTGGATAGACCCTACTTTATCAGTTAATGTGTCCTAGATGGAGGAATTACTGGGTAAAACAGGGTCATCTGTGGTACAGGCATGGCTGGATTAGATCAGGCAGCTGGTTTACCTCATATAAATCCATGAAAACCCCTCCCACAAGGGCGAGGACATTGCTGTCAGTAGCCATGCATCCTGCCTGCACAGGGGGTTAATGCTGCTTCAAGGACTGGCAGTATGGCATGCATAAGGGCCCTCCAGCTCTGTGTCATATCAGTGGGTCTGGGGAAAGCTGTGCTGGCTGTAACCATTGCAGGTAACAGGGCCTGTGGATGAGAGCCCGGGCTCAGGTATGCCCAAACGCTGGGAAAAAGCAGCTCTGGCCACAGGACGGGGGGAGCAGCAGAGGGATTTACCCTCTGCAGCTTGCCAGTTAGGTAGGAGGAGCTCAAACCTAGAGCAGGGTTTTGTACGGGGGATTGGTTTCAACACTGAGCCACTGCATTATCCCACATCCATTTCATAAACAATCCAGAGAGACCTAAGTGGGCAGAACCTGCAGCGTGGTGGAAAAGGAGGCTGTGACAGTCTCACCCTCTGAATGGTGTATTTAAAGGAGGGCTGTGACAGTCTCACCCTCTGAATGGTATATTTAAATGTGTTATGTATTCATACAGACTCTCTCTCCCAGGCAAGGTCTTTATAACCTACTCAGTGGATACGGCAGTGGAGGTTATGAAATTTGTGAACTTCCTGTCTATAAACGGATTTCAAACTGCTGTAAGTATTCCTTCCAGAAAAAATTACTTTCCAGTCAGGGAAGAGGCTTTAAAAAAAAAAAAACAAAAAGCAGAGGCAATACATTGTCCATTTAAGTGTTTTTCTGGTTATCATCACATTTTGTAGGCTAAAGGAGATACAAATAGAATGAACTAGCCTTGGTTCTGCAAGCTGTAACTTAAATGATCTGCCTTTTTGTTTATTCTTCTTTTAACTGAATTTTGTGCTTTGATGTATGCTTTAATAGCGACCCTGGAAAATTTCACTTAGTGACACCAGATGGGCAATAATATGAGGTTTTGGTAGCTATGCCATTAATATTGTCTCATATTTGATCTGTAATATCAATATTATAAAAGGTCAATTTTATGTTCATCCCATCCTACCTTCTTTTTCCTCTGATCCTATTACATCATTGATTCTTCAGTTGTGAGTAACTTTCTGCTAAAAAAGAGCTAGAAGTAGATTCTAAATTCACACAGCTTAATGAAACAGTCCATCTCATGGTTTCGTTTTCTTTGTTATCCTTTAAAAATGATTTTGCTTTGTTATGCTTTTAAAAGGGATTCTAAAAATCATTGGCCTGAAAAGGTCTGTGTCATACCGTCTAATCCCACAAGCCAATCAGATTTTCACTGAATTTCTCATGAGTGCTTCATCTTAGAGGCCCACAGAGGCTCAGTGTTCATCAAAATCTTGATTCATATTTTCTTATTTCAAGAGCATATGCTATCTGACCCCTCAACCTTCACTCTTTGGCTCCAATTCAGGAAAGCATTTAAGCAAGTGGCTATCATTAAACTGAATGAGACTCAGTGGGGAGCTTTGCACATGCTTATTTATTTTCATCAATCAAAGATTTTTTTACAGAGACTGCAGTTATACTTCTCTCCAGCAGTTCTGGACTGTGACCAATTCATAAGAAAGCTTTTGGGCGCCATAGCTTTGCAGAGTAGAAGGCTCATTAATAGCACCTTTTCTGGACAGGCAACTCTTGGAGCCTGTTGCAGATTAATAAATACAAGCAAAATGGCCCCAAAGCAGGGAAACAAATGAGCTCTCTGCATTCAGAAAGGGAAAAGGAAAGACTTGAGAGCAGATCATGAGTCTTGTCTCAAAAACTTGGAGAAGTTAATACTTAATTGGTCACAGTTACTGATTGCTGGTTTCTGAGTTTACTGGGCATGCAGAGAAGCAAGCAGTGTTGGTCATATTCAGTCCTATGAAGTCCTCCACAGCTCTGCTGTCACTGAAATCTGGGTGACTGCACCCAGTTATCAGTGGCCTGGCTGACTTCCTGCCACACACCCTGAATATTTAGTTCAATGTGAAGCTAAAGCTTCATACTCAGCATACCCTTGCAGTTTGAAAATAGCAGGCATTTGCAGCTGTACAGGTGGAGAAGGTGGGCAGCATCTTGTTCTGTCCAGTTAAAAATGCCTGGGAGTTGGGGGGCTGGCAGGGCCAGCTGAGTGGGAGCCCAGGAGTGTGCCTGCAGCAGCCCCTCTCTGCCTGCCTGCTGCCTGTCCAGCTTGACTCCAGACTGCACAGAAAGGGGAGAAGTGCATGTACACATTTCTTTCCGAGGGGAATTGGGCATGCTTGTCATAAACAAGGAAAGGAGTAGGTGCTCTATCAGTGCCATAAATTAGGGAGGAAAGGTGAAGGGATGCTCACCAGAGACTTTTGTTCTCTTGCAGATTGATATCTTTGAGGACACGGTGCGAGGTATTGACATCATTAAGTGGATGGAGCGCTACCTAGGTGATGTATGTAAGGGCAATTTAACCTTGTTTATAGCAGAGGTGACCTGGGGAAAATGGCTGAATTATTCTAATACACAGCAGGGACAGAATGAAAATGCAAGACCCTACTGTTGTGTTCCCTGCCCCTATAGAAATGACAGAGGCACTGAAGAGAGAGTGTAGGCAAATCACCCTCACATCTGTATCTGATGGTCCCAGAGCTCTTTCTTTGAGAAATGAAGTGCTAATCCTGGCATTCTTGCCAAATTCTAATGCTGCCTGTTACATCCAACCTGAAACTGCCATTGGAAAAGTTGTTCCTCCATCCCCTTTTTAAATAGTGGGGTTCAGCTGTGCTTGGTTACAATAATATCTGGATTTCATCCCAGGCTGCATAGTCGTGGCTAATGTTCATCCTTCTTACCTGTAGCTTTTACACTGGTGTCTAAAACACTGAAGGGTTCTTCTGGGTGAACCACCCTAAATTTAAACTCGAAATTGGTATATAGATGTGCTATCATTACTTTGTATCTATCTAAGCAGTAAAACAGAGATTTATCTTGCTGCTAGTGCTATCCCCTGAGCAGTGAGTGTGCCATCTCCTTTAGGATCAAGCCAAGTAGTCGGACTATACGGTGCAAACTGGCGTTTCTGTCACAGGACAGGAGCCATCATGGGCTGGCTTCCTTGGCTTCTGACTCACTCTGGCCAGATCTCCATGCTTCAGGAACAGGGTGACAGAAGTGGTGGACTCTCCTCCACATCAGATGGTTGAGCAAGGAAGCTCAACCATCTGAGCCAGCCTACACAGGTTTCCTGCAGGTGTCCATGCAGGCATGATACAACTGTGTGCAGAGCCAGCCTGGGACCTCTGCTGTGGAAATGCAGTCATGCCTGCTCGGGCTTGCATCAGGACAAATTAGGCTTGGGCTCACTGTGTGTAATGTGGGTAATGAAACCAGAAGACAGGAGGGCTTTGCTTTTGCCAAAAACATCATTATCACTTGAAATACAAGCTGGCAGATATCCTCTGGGACTTGTGCACAGTCAGTAGGAGAAACCAGTAGGTGTAGACAACAATCTCCTGCCTCCACCTGAGGATCTTCCTCTGACTACCCACCCCGTAAAAGTTTGATTTCCCTCACTGACTGTAGAGGCAGTTTCTGACTTCAAAACCCATTCATGTGTGTGGAGGAAGGGACTGCTTGGACACAAGCAAAGTGTGCCACTGGCATGTCTCTTGCAAGCCCTCAACATCTGTGAATGCTTACACACATGTCAAGCAGAAGCAAAAGTAATTCTGGAGCATGTTGAGTCAGTGTAAGGGATAATGGCTCCTTACCGTGTTTGACCCTGTGGTGGGGCAGATTCTCTTGATACAGCACAGAAGAGATAATTATGTGCCAGGCTGACTGTAAGACTTGGAAGCCTTACACAGCCTGATGTGCTGGGGATGAAAGGCAGGCCCCAGGTAAACACAAGTCAGAAGCTTTCATCTGCTGCATTTCAACTGGCCTGCCATTGAGGAGGAGAGATGTTTCCCAGATATAAAGGATGCCTCCTCTCTGGAAACCTGAGCTCAGTGTGGGGCTGGGATTAAATAGGTAGAGGCAGGATCTGGGCTGTCCTAGCAAAGTGGAGGAGCAAAGCCTTCAGCCTATCGTGACAGAGCTGCCAGGTACCCCCAAACTTGCCCAGGCCATCCACAACAGCCCCCCTCTGTGCACAGCCACCTCTCTGCACACTTTGCCACTAAGATCAGCAAGAAAAGATGTCATTTCTGCCACTGAGAGCCCTAGAAGTAACTTCCACAGACCACTGTCTTTAGTAGCTTTTTGTGTAAAAAAGACATCGATGACTAAATAGATGCTCTTCTACATAAGCTGTTGGAAAACATTTGTGTCTGAATTTGAAGACAAAAGTTTTCTGTGTATGCACATAGACACTCTACACTGATAAAAAGTAGCTTTTTATGACAGGGATTCCAAGTGTCAACTGGTAGCTGCTAATACATCTCTTGACATTTAGATTTTCTATATTGAGATGCGGAGAAATAATGAGGAGAACGAGTGTATGAGTTCTCCTGTATTTCCTGCCAGAATGAATGAGATCCTCTTGTGTTTGCCAGGAACACAAAGATCACTTAAAACACAAACTGGCAGATTTCCGATCTGCCTCTACCAAACACGCTGCCTTTCTCAATTTCATAAAAGTGCTTTTCTCCCTAACAGAAGACGGTGATGATAATCATAGCAATCAGTCCAAAATACAAACAGGATGTGGAAGGGGCTGAATCCCAGCTGGACAGGGATGAACATGGCTTACATACTAAATACATCCACAGGATGGTAAGCAAGGACATGCATTTGCTCTTTTACAAAGACTGTCTCTTCTTCTCAAAAGACAAATCTGTCTCCAAATGGCAGGTTCTTTGCTTTGTTTTCCCTAATCCCCATAGTTAAACACCCCTCTTTGGAATTCATTAATCCTTCCTCTCATCAGCTCCGTATGCTCATTAACATCTGCTAAGAGGTTCAAGGAAGAAAAATCCTATTAAACATGCTCATCTTATTTCTTCATATTCTTTATTGTTCAATGTTTTTCCCCTCCTTCACTTTCTTGAGCCCTTCTATAGCCCTGAGCACAATCTTATCTATCAGTGCCTGACCTTCTGCCCTCTAAACCAGCCCCTGTTGCTTCAGCCATCCTGGAACTGAGGCAGCAGTAAAGCTGACTGAAGGATGGAATTGCAAGGCAGAGGCCAGAGATGCAGTGTGGGGCTCCTGGGGAGTGCAAGGTGCCAGAGGACCAGACACCCATCTCCACAGCCTGTCACAGGAGGGACATTCAGCCCAGCAGAGCCCACAGGGCCATGAAGCTGCTCCTTTCTCCCTTGGTTTGCAGTTAGCTGCCTTTCTCATTCTGTAACCCATCTGAGCCCCCAGTTTGAATCTGCAGTCTGGTCTCTCAGAAGCTCACCAGCAGATGAGCTCTCAGCAGTACTTTGCTGTCTGTACCACCCCTGAGATGCCTGTGTCCAGGGCCATGGGAGCAGGCTGAGCCCTAGCTCAGACACAGACCTGGCCTCTGGCTGAAATCTTTCCCCTGTTTGTAGGCCAGACAGGGTGTTAGTCAAGTCAGGCTTCACCAGTTCGAGATGGATTTCATGGGATTGCACCTGCAGTTAAACCCACAGTTGTTTCACACCATGAAACTAAATGTTCAAGAAATGTTGACAGATCTTTCCTGTGTCCTTTCTGTAGCAATGAAGAATTAGATTAAGTGGCCAAACCAAACAACACCGAGTCCACCAGCAATAGATCGAATCATTTAACAGAAGAGCAGTTTAAGTAAGCAAGGAATGTTTTTATACATAGGCTTCAGATGCATGCAGAGAAAAACTGTCATGTCATTACAATAAAACTGGCAATTTTTTTTATTCTAGATGCAGATCGAGTTTATACAGCAAGGAAGTATGAACTTCAGATTCATCCCTGTGCTTTTTCCAAATGCCAAAAAGGTAACATACATGCATGCTCATATACTTGCCGCATGATTAAGTGCATATTATTTTGATCAGAGTGCAGCAGATGGAATTTTAAAACCCAAACACTCAATTTCTTGCTTCTTCATAGCCCACAAGTAATATTCCAAAGCTTATAGGCTTATGTATTCCAAAGTTTATAAGTTTATGTACATGCAAATAAAAAACATTTCATCCACAATATAAATCAGCGTATAAATGTATTTCTGATGATGAATGTACAACTAAAACTCAAATTGCCTTGAGCACTGAAAGAATTTAAATGGAGAGAGGCAATCTATCCAGGAAGCATGCTTTTTGTATTAACCCTTTTATAATTTTCTCCAAATGCAATGCTGATGAGTGAGATGGGCAGGATTTATGACTGATGTGAAGAGAGGGTCTGGAAGAGGATGTGTTGAGAATATAAAAATAAAGAGTATAATAAATATTAAAGTACTAGGCCATTGCTTGAACTTAAATAGGCCCATCAAAGGCAAACTTGCAATTTCATCTGCCCTTCTTACTTGTTTTGAGGATTCATTTGAGAATAAGAAATAAGTCATGCAATAGATACCCATCTCTTCTGCTTCACTGAGAGTATCTCTTGGATTTTTACAAAGACAAAAATATTAAAAGGCTTCCTTTTAGTTATAGCTTCCTCAATCTCCTGCATGGCATTCATGCTTACTTTGCATAACTAAATGCTTTGTAGCTATCTTTTTGCTCCTAGGTACAGTGGCATTTTGGAAAGGTTTGGAAAAATTCTTTCTATTTCTTTGGATGCCCAAATTTTGGAACATGAGTCAAAATTTAAACAATGTTATCAATGGTTATAGGGCTGTGCAGTCCCACTGCACTTGTGGATTTAAGTGTGATGAAGTTCATTATTTAAGCACCGATTTAAGATGAGAAATTTGAAAATATGTCCCTAGATTTGTAAAACATGAGGTCCTGTGGGTTGAATGGTACCTCTGGTATTTCATGTCATTCAGATACCTTCCTGAATGATCTCAGTCTGCTACTTACCTTAACTAAGTACCTGGAAGATAGCAGTGGTGGCCAGTGGGCAGGCCAAAGGCAGGAAAGCAGTCAGCATTTTCAGTCTTTGATGGGGGGAAAGGGCTCCTAGCCTTGGGGCTACTTGAGTGTTCACCATGTGAACAGACCACACAGTCTAGAGCCACTTGGCACCTTAAGGGTTGCAGAGAAGTGTCCCAGGAGACACTATAGCTGCCTTGGGGCTCTAAAACAGAACAATATGTTAATTTGGGCTCAACTATTTATCAGAAGCCTATTTAGTGTGTAGCATCGGTTCTCTCAGACAGTGGTCTGTAAGGAATTTCCAGGGTTGTTTTATCCAGCTGCCTCTATCAAAGCATCAGGCTCCAGGCATCCTTCCTGCCCATCCTCTGTAGTCCACATAACCCTTCAGTTTTTTGAGAGATGCCTTTCTCATTAAATTATGCAGGTCAGCATTTTCTACAGCTGTTAAGCTTTAGTCTCTTTCTCCACATAATCCTTTGGTACATCACCTATCCTCATCTAGCTACTTAATGATAATGTAAGGACATCATGGGTGGAAGGAGAGCACCAGAGCCTGAACAAGTTGCAGTCATGAAGTCTGGAGGCAGTCAGAGGAAGTGAGGTACCTGAAAAACTGCCAAGTATACGTACAATTGGATGGTGTTGGTGGGCAAATTACTTCAATTTTGTCTTTTTTATACTGTCCTTTGTACGTTCAAGTATTAGCATAGCTGGCAGTGGAAAAGAGCAGAAAATGAAGACTTGGAGGTTTCATCTGGGGATGGGGCTATTAGATGAGTTAATCTCACACACAGCACATCATAAAGCACTGCTGGTATGTGAAAATTAGTCGACCTCCAACAGGAAGAGATCTATGTGATCCAAGGAGCGTTCATTAGGAAACTGAATAATGAGGTGAGGAATGCACAACACACAGTTAAGGTGGCATTTCCAGCTTCCAGTCAAACACTACCAAAAGAAACACAGATCTTGCTGGTTCAAGGGTGCCAGGGAGGGCAGGAGATGTCAAACCACGCTCTGCTGTCACAACCCTGAACAGTCCTGTCCTATGCACTAATACACTCTGTGGAGTTTGAACTGTGGAGTTATTGAATACTCTCCCTATGGCATAGAGAGAATTTCCTCTCAGCTCACCGATACAGAGCCAAATTTTAAAAATGTAAAGGACAGTAACCATTTTCCCATTACTTCCACCTGCAATGATAGATGCTGTTGCATGGCAAGGAAATCCCCTTACTCTGGATAAAAGTAGCAGCTATAGCTACCCTTTACCCCTGCACAGCTCCCTCAAATTAAAACTATTGCCAGAGCTGATTCATGTGCAGGTGCTTTTTGCACTGACTTCATTATGGAGGGTATTAAACAAAACTGCACGAGCAGTTTTGGAAGCAAAGCACACAGCTTGTCTCTGGATGTATAGTGCCTCTCTCATTATATCCCCACTTGCTGATTTCTTACCTACTACACGTTTCTCACAATAATTTCCATCTTAACTAATGATTTACCCATGTGGACCTCTATCAAATGCATTTCTGAAGTCCAGACTGACTATATCTACTGTATTTCGTTTGTCCAAAAAATGTAGTTTCTTATCAAAGGCAGAGAAAGGGCTCATTTGGTAAAACCCCTGCTGTATTTAATTACATTTCCTTCTATAGCTCTTAACAAGATTTAGTAAAGAAACAAGTTCCATGTAATAATGGTATGCATGTGCATGCAAACATAGCCATCTTTCTTTCTCCCAGTAATATTTGAGTCTCTTGGCCAATTCCAAAGAGCTTTGTCAAAGGAGTAAAATTCACAAAGATTAAAATCCATTCCTATGCCAAAATAAAAAGACTAGCAGGTGGAGGCAAGAAGCCTTATTTTTGCTCGTACCAAAGGGAATGCTGTGGGATCTTACCCTTGTGCAGTGAGATGTCCATCTGGAAGAACAACCCTCCACTTTAGGGAGACCACTGACAAAGCCTATCCTTTCTCAGCCACTGGAGAAAGAGGAAGGTCAGGCTTGATAGATACCTCGTCCAGTCACAGTCTGCTTGTTCTGCCAGACAACAGTCTGCTTGTTCAGAAGCCTAGGTGTGTTCATACTAATGGGTCTGTAGGTGCCTGTGTGACTTTCCTCCCTCTTCCTATACTTACATCCCGTAGCTCTAACAGAGTGGTTGTATCAGTTAACACAAACTGCTCCCTGAGCAGGGAAAGCGATGCAGCCTTGTTCCTACAGCTGTACAGGCCAAGGAAAAGACAGCCAATTTGAGAAGCATGATCATGGGAATGCAGGGTTTGGCCTGCAGTGAGGCTGTTTGCTGGCAGCAGGACATGTGCAGCCCATGCCAGGGCATCCCCTGGCGAGGTGCCAGACGTGTGCATGCCAGCAGCTTTTTGCTCTCTCCTCTTGGAGCTAGCTGCACTGGTTTGACTGGAACTGTGCTGCTCCTAGCAGGGGTTATCTTGGGAAAACGATGCTAAGGAAGAGGTCCAGGGACCAAGTGCTGGATGTCCTGGCTCCTCATGCTCCTCACCTGCTGTCTCATTTTGGCTATGTTCTGGTGTCTCCAGTTCCAAAACAAATCTCTGTCTCATGGTGACCATGAACTGGTTTTGGTCAAGGATCTGTCCCTCTGTTAATTAGTAGTATTATAATAGCCCTTCATCCCTACACATCCAGGCTGTCCATATGGAAACTTTCCAAGGCTATGGGAAAATGTGGTCTGAGCAGGCTCGTCTCCATCAGCCAGCTATCATTTTCCAGTGCCATGGTGGTCCCAGCTTTATTATGTTAATGGACATTAGCCAAGCCCTATGAAGGACTGCACCTTTTCCAGGATGCAGGGATTGGTGGAGGTTTGATCCTGCTAATCTGGAGATGCATTAGTCTCTCCTCAAGCTCAGCATCGGCCTCAGAGTTCTGCTGAGTTGGTCAGAGCACACCATGCTTGGTGAGGAGAGGTGCAAGGGGAGGGGGAGAAGGCTACCAGCATGTGAAATGTTCTTATGGGGTCCCAGTCTTCCCCTATTGATCCTCATCCCAATGTTGAACATGGCTGTATGGATCCTTTAGCAGGTACTAAGGTGACAGCCTTTTCCTGCTAGGGGCACTGAAATCTCTCCTCTCCTCTCCACTCCTCTCCTCTCCACTCCGATCTCCTCTCCTCGAGTCTCCTCCCCTCAAGTCTCCTCCCCTCGCGTCTC